>RJWT010046003.1:0-11526 GCA_004365215.1 Cuniculus paca | reverse complement strand
CCCGGCAAGTGCAAGGTCGTGAGTTCAATCTCCGGTGCCACAAAAAAAAAATAAAATAAAAAATAAGAGAAGGATGTAAAGTTAAAGCAAATTATTTATATATCTTTTCTATCAGTATTGTTGGAAATCAGTATTTTTATTGTTTGGTAAATAAAACTGGTTATAATAACAAAACAAAAAAATATAATCCTTTACTTTCCAGACTGCCTTGCCATGGGTGTTTTGATATAACTGACGTTCTGCCATTTAGACACATTAACGTGAGATTTGGATATGGGAAGTGATTTGTGTGTAGCACGAGGAAGGACAGTGGTTACCTCCGTATACTAATGTGGACTGTGCCATGAGTCGTACGTATGGCTCTGGAGCTTCCAGACTGGCAATGGCTGCACAGATGAAGCAGCTTTCTGATCCTGCAGCTCTTTCAGTACTCAAGTGCATGGCATGGATTTGAGTGTCAGCCTTTCAATCAATTTAGAATCAGTATCTGTAGCTAGTCAGCTCATTTCCTTCATTTAATATCCTTAGCAAGTCCTTTACTTTGTAAACGTGCTCATTGTATCTGTCAGTTTTGCTATACCTGATACCTGCCAGTTAAAGGAGGAGGAAGTTATTTCAGAGGTTAGGTTCATGTTCAGCTGGCTCTGTGGCTGAAGCAGCACAGTGAAAGGGCCTAGAAGGGGAAAGCTGTTCTATCCATGGCAGATAGAAAGCAGAAAGAAAGGGAGGAGCCGAGGATAAGAATACACCTTCCTGGGTCACAGCCTCAGTGACCCGCTTCCAACCAGGCCCTACTCCTAACAGCACATTCAGCTATGAACTCATCACTTGATTAATCCACTACTAAGTAATATAGTGCCCCATATCCAACTACCCTTTGAAAGACCTACTTCTGAACCCATGTGACGTTAGGGGAACACTTTAGATAGAAACCATAATACTGATGTTATCTTACCCACTAGGGTATTAGATTTGGCCTACTCTGCAAATGAGATTGCAATACACAATTTCCATGGTACCCACAGATCAATGTTCAGAAAACCAAAACTTTTAGAAAGCAACAAATATAAGAGACTCATAAATTATCCCTAAAAGGAAGGACCAGTTTAAGACAGACATATATGGACAGGTGGATGGATATAGATCTTTGTCCATGGAGAGAGATGCTGATCTCTTCACTAGCACGTCCTCTGCTCCATCCAATCCAGGGACTGCTTCAGTGTTCAAACTTGCTGTATCCCAGCAGGTTATAGATTTTGACAGTTGTGAGGGATCAGAAAGAAATACGAATCACTGCTGAGGAATGAATGACGACTAGAATGCCAAGTGATTCAAAAGAGTTTTCAGGAATTCAAGTCATGAATTTCCATCCCTCTCTGGATCAGAATACACAGAAAATTTTTATAAGTTTTAGTCCTGTATTTGTTACTTTAATTCTTCTTCTTGGTAGATCACATCTCTTTGACAGAAACCACTAAATTTTCAGAAAGTCATGCTGTTTCTTTCACTAAGAAGAAAGAAAAACAGGCAGGGGGAGAAGGAGAGAGATAAAATCAAGAAATTTGTCATCCATTAAATAGTTTTCATTCTTGTCTTTTTTGGCTAGGGTCCAGTTTATTTTTACAGAGTTACTGCAAATAAAGGGAGGAATTTGTGCTGGGGCTAGTGGCACAGGCTAAGACTTTGGGAGGTTGAGGCCAGAGGTTTGCTAGTTTACAGCTTTCTTGGGCAACTTAGTGCCTTAGTGAGACCATCTTAAAATAAAAGTACAAAACAACAAAATGAAACAAAACAGAAGAAAACAACAGCAACAACAAAAAATGTAGCAGGCTGTAGATGTACCTCCGTGCTAAGATTCTGAGTTCAATCCCAATATTACAAAAAAAGAAAAAAGCAGGAAGGAAACATTCAAAAATCATATTAGATTGGATAAGATTCAGAAGGGATGATAAAGTTGATAGACTTTCTTATGGTTAATACATTGCATTAACTTGAGAAGTTTAGAAGTTTAACTGAGAGACTCAGCAAGGAGCCAGGGTTCTTACTTTGTAAATATCCTCATCCTGTGCAAAGGAAGGCAAGGACATTTTGTGATTGTTATACCCACCCTGAAGGTTTTGGTGGGGGGGTGACCTGTGCACAATTTAAGGGTAGAGAAGAGGCTTGTTTTGTTTGCTCTTTTGCTCTGACTGTTGCCTTGAAGTGTTGCCCCAGTGCCATGCCATCCTGCCTTGGAGCCAGCTGATTATGGACTGAAATCTCCAGAAACTGTAAGCTAAATAAACCTTTCCTTGCTTCACTTTGGGTGTCAGGTATTTTGTCCCAGCAATGAGAAAAATAACCAAGACAGACTTATTAAAATTTTAAATGTAAATAGAAAAGGATAAAATACAGCTATTATCAGGAAATATCTGAGATACCAAGAAAACATAATTTTTCTTTTTTGTTTTTTGAACAGGGTCTCAATTTGTAGTTCAGGCTGGCCTCGAACTCACTCTGTAGCCCAGGTTGGCCTAGAACTCATGGTGACCCTCCTGCCTCAGCCTCCAGAGTGCTGGGATTACAGTTGTGTGCCATGAGGCCCAGCAAAATTTTGTTGTTATTAACTGAGATTTATAGATACTTTACCATGGGCTGAACACTGTGCTTAGTCTTCTACATTCATATCTCATTTAATTTTCTTAGCAGTTATACAAGGTAAGTGCTTACTGTGATTATTCCTATTTTATAGTGTAGAAAATGAGACTGAGAACTTGATCATCTTAATGAAAGTCACCCTTACAGTTTTGCTTGCAGTCAGCCCTAATTTTGTTTTACTCCAAACACAGCAAGGCTCTCATGCAGTGTGTGATGTGTGATCCTGTTTAACAGCAGAAACTTTTCCTACCCTTTATATCAAGCAATCAGTACCATTAGTGGCAATCATTTGAATGAAACTTAATTTAATCTCAAAGTAACATTCCTGGGAGATGCTTCTCATGCTCATTAAGACTTCAAATTTTTCCCTGTAAGTTTTGTTCCCCTTTTGTGAGATATGCCATGGGGGTAAAGCGTATTGATTAGACTATGAATTGATTTAAGCAATTCAAGGAGGATTTATTAAAGTATTTGTGTTTTGGATTCCACCTGCAATTGTTGTTGGCAGGATTCTAAAAAACACATATTAACATACAGCTTTGTTTTTACACACACACGCATGCACAGGTGCGCCCATGGATAATTTCATTCTCATCATTTTTTCAGTAGTTCTGCAACAAGGCTGATTCTTCTTAAACCATGTAATTAAACTATCTTCCTATAACATTACCCATGCTATAGGAATTAGTAATAAAAATGTCTCCTGCCAGTTATAATACAATTAAATAGATTTGACTGGAATTGGTGGAGCAGTAAGAGTATGGGGTTATTAATGTCAGAGTTCCAAAAAAGCATATTCCTTTCACCTCTAAGAGTATCAGTGCAAATTGTTTATCATGTTTTAGTGCTCAGTCCCAGTTTTGTCCAGCACATGGCCGGAAGCAGAATTAAGCCCAGGCAATTAAATTGAGCAGTAAGGCCAGGGGTGGCAATTTGAAACTCAGATGAATTTCAAAAGGGAATGCAGAAGGCTCCATTTGTCAACTCTGACAGACTTCATGATTTAAATTAACCATATATTTGCTGTCTCTTTCCATAAGTGCATGCTGTTAAGACATACAACACCTCATAAGAATGCTCGCACATTCTAAGAGCTATATGTACTTTACATTCTTAGTTACTTCCTAGGCTTATGGACTATTTATCTTATTTTTTTTTAAAGTTTAGAATATGCTAATTCAATTTAATATATGAATGCTCGCACATTCTAAGAGCTATATGTACTTTACATTCTTAGTTACTTCCTAGGCTTACGGACTATTTACCTTATTTTTTTTAAAGTTTAGAATATGCTAATTCAATTTAATATAACAATAAATTCATCACAAGTTAACACAAATAATACTGTTAACAACATTAATTACATATATTCTAAGAAAAAACAGGAATGAGAGGAGAAATATAAATGAGATATATTTTGTTATATGTACATATATATGTTTAATCTTCTGAAATGATAATGTACTCATGCAATAAACAGAGAACTTAGTAATGAGAGGTAAACTTAGGACCACAAGATTGTGTTGTCTGCTATGGAAAAGGAATGTTTATTTCTTTTTCCCCATTTCTCCTCCTAAGCAACGTCCAGAGCTTTCACTGCTCACAACTACCAAAGGAGTACTCCACCAAGATATATGCTATTCTTAAAGAAAGCGCTTTCTTTATGGTTACAATATGTTCATTCTTCATATAATAGATAAAGATTTTTATTTTAAGTATGCACCACCCCTCAAACATGTACATATGTGTACATATACAATATAATCAAAGGATAATGCTATTTTTAATAATTGAAAAATAAAATGGATTCTATTGTTTTAAATAAAATGTAAAAATCCCTTAAATAAGTCATCTATGTCAAAAACAGATACATGCTTATATCCTTTGAGATGTGAGTAGATCAAGATAGGAAAGTCCTTAAAAGCCATGGAAAGCAATTATTTTATGTGATGAAACAACAAGATCTAAGAAGAAACAACAAACATAAAATAACATAGAGCAGGAGATAAAAAAAATGAGGTACATTGCTAGTTCAAAAAATGAATTAGAATCTAATTCAGTATAGAAACTTTTATTGGTCTTCTCTGGAGTAGAACAAGATTTTGTTACTGTCTTTACACTTGTCTTACTGCAGAGGTTTCAAACTCCCCGAGAACAGGCACCATGTGGCTGCATATATCATCCGCCACTAATCTCATCTTCATCCCCCCTGCAGTCATTCAGCACAAGAGGCTGAGCATATTTGAAATTCTTTAACTATTTGGAGTATCAAGTTGGACATCTCCTTGGAAATGATATCTTCATGTAGTGGCCTTTGGCCCTTTTCCAATTCCATTATTTATAGAACTATTCCTAACCACTTGGAAGGCAATGTTGGACACAACTAAAGAGAAATCTTTTAGATCAGACACCACAACAAATGTGGCATAAATGCACAATGATTTTGCCCTATTTTTGATTCATGATTATAAAAGCTTTGAAGCTTTGAATTAGAAGGAACTTGAGAGATGGCTAATGTAAACACATCTCCTGAGAATGAGAAAAATCTCCTAGATACTGAAATACAGAAAAGAGTGCACAAAATTGAGAGTTCTGCATTCCACCAAGGAACCCAAGCCCTCACTAAATTTCTACCTGTTTTAGTTGACTGATATCTTAAAATAGCAAACATTCATTGAGATTATGCTGTGCTACTAGGATAACTAGGAAATATAAAAAATAAAATGATGACTCAGGCAGAGTTGGTATGAATAACTATGAAACAAAACAAAAGTGCCCTGATGTACAAGATAATATTTGGGCATTCCACTTTCTATGAAACTAAGGGGAATTTGACAATGGAAACTCAGTAAAACTCTGGAGGCTGAGTGTGATCAAGGTCAGCTTTCCAGTCCAGTCAGTGTCAAGAATGCAGTGGGAAGGTGTTGTAGTCAGGTTTGCAAGGCAAGCAATTTAATACAGGACACACAATTTATAGGATTATTTTATAATGTTCACCCAAAGTGTCAAATGTGAAAGAGTGCAGGAGATCTGTCCACATACTAGAGACCCAGTGAATCCAGCCAAGGGCCTGAGCCCTATGGCAATGTCCTGCACAAGTCCAGCTAAAGACCTAGAGCTCATGGCAGTGACCTCCATGAGTGCAACTGGAGGCTTAGAGCCCGTGGCAATATCTCATGAAAGTCTATATCAAGTATCTGCACTGGAACATCCTGAAGATCAATGACAGAAGCTAGAAAATCTGCACCAGTGAATGATCTGTGTCAGCTGGCTGAGGGATCTGCACTGGAGCCAAGAAGCAATGCTCAAAGTTAGTCTCCTAAAGAGAAACGCAGTTATCCTGAGAGACATTGAGAACCCAAGCTCCTCTGATGATGACAACAGCTGAGTTCATATCAGGAAAGCCAGCATGATAATCTTCTCCAGGAAAATCAACAGCACACCATCTTCCTATCCAGTTCTCTTTTTATGCTTTTGGCAACAATCCTCAGGTGGGCCTTCCACACCCAGAGCCTCACTGATTCAGTTCTGCTCGGTGTCACAAGTTGACCATTAGTTAATCCACCACAGAAGGAAACTTCAATAATGACTAGAAAAGCCTCTTCTCTCTAGTACTCCTGGGGGAAGTATAAAACAGTCTTTGTGTCACCAGATATAATCCTTACCAGCCCAGTCGCTTAATCCGGTGACACTTTCTCACACATTATCTGAGATCAGGCAGCATCCCACAATAGTACTGGGACTGGTTCAAATCTCTAGCTTCTCTGTCCTAATTTCTAACAAATGTCTTACTTTAACTTTTTGTTTTTTCGCAAATGTGAGTGAATGATGCTCTATTCTGTTACGTGTTATTATGTACAGCCATATATTTATGTGTTAAATTTCTAGATAACTTCTGATCATGATTAGGTCCCTGTTTATGCTATGCATTAAATTTCTAGATATGTTCTAATCATGATTAGGTCCCTGTTTTACGCTGATCTTCCTAGGTGTTGGTGATAGCGACTAGAGGTTGAAGGGTAAAATCACAGGAAAACTGAGTGTCCACCATTATTAACATATGCTCTCAACTTAAAATAAACCCCACCACGGAGAAGAGATATTTGGCTTTACTGAGCAGAAAGTCTCAGAGTCAGAAGAATGCAGTTGACACTGTTGATGATAAGGCACAAGACCAAAAATGTGCTGCATTTCCAAGTCATCTGCTCACAAACCCAATGATCATTATCACTGACCTTCTTTATACTACCCAACTGCTGTAGTCAGTGGTCTGAATCCTCTAATTTTTTTATTTTGTCCATTTGATCAAAATTATTTATTCTTTACAGTATCCTTCAATCAATAATTATGAAGACTCTTTATGATTGTATATTCCTTAAAGTGTCATATTAATTATCCTCTGCATTTCACATCAGAATTTTTCCTGTGTCCCTGATTAATCCTATAGGAAGTTTGCTTTATAGTTTAGTACTTGATCATTTCCTACAAAACTTCATTTAGTGACTTGACTTTAAATAGAGTAGTAAAATTATATTGACTTAAGTTATGTAAAATGATATTAAGGGTAATATTTTTAAAGTTAACGATCAAATTTATATGTATTTTTGTACCTTTTCTTCTTTAAAGCTGTAGACCACCTATTCAACTTTACTATATACATTCTGTGCTTGGTGGGCTTTTTATTTCCTTTGATTTTTAGTTGTATTTCACTCATACTTTACCATTAAGATATAATTAACTAGTAGATTATCTTTTACTTATATTTTGTAGGTAATATTTAGAGCATTTTGCTTTTAGAGTTATTGATGATGCCAAATGTTTAGGAAAACTTTTATGAATGGATTCTTGCTGCTGTACACTAAATCTTTCAAGAGCCACAAAAGAAAAGACAACCAGATCCTAAAAATATCTGAAAGTTTTCTTCTTTCTCCCCCTCAACATCCCCATTTCTCTGCCTCCCTCTAATAGCATAATAGACTCACCTGTTTCTGATAAAAGGTTTTTAATGTGAGGGTAAAGGAAAGAATTAGGAAATTACAAAAGTTGTTGCACTGTTCATGGGGGAATCTGCTTACATAAATGCTTCTACAGGTTTATTTTTAAAAGTTGTGCTTTTTTTTACAGCTTTTTTTACCTTGCAGAATTAACATGAATTCTCTTCAGGCTACTCTATATTACATTAACCTCATCTCTGTATTTACTACCTTTAACTTCGTTGGTATTCTTCCAACTATGAGTAAGAAGCTAGATACTAAGTTCACTGGTTGAGTGACAATGTGTATTAAGTTTTAAGGAACTTATATTGAAGCCTCATATTCTAATAGATGGGTGAAGAAGGACATTTGTTTGATGGCAGAAACCTGAGCAAAGGGAGCAATTTCTTCCATTAATTTTCATGCTCAACGTGCTTTGTTCCCTTCACTACCACAGCTCTGTTAGGTTGCTCTACCTATGTTATCTCTCATTCCCTAGAGTTTTCCTTATTGCCATTCCCTTATTTTGTCATATACAAAGCAGTAATGTTATCTCTGATTGGCTTTAAGCCTGGCCTCTTCCTATTTCACTGCGTTGTGAGCAGCGATCTCTTCAGTGCACCAATAGAAGCAGGAGTATTTAGGTCCAGACCTCAGGGTTATTTGTTGGCTTGGAATCATTAAAAAGAGACACATGAACAAGGACAAAGGAAGTAGAAGGTAAAACTAGAGTGACTGCTAGAATGTACACAAATTAGATTATCAGAAAACAACAGTTTGATCTAATTTACTTGGCTCCCCAGTTAGAGATATCCATTACTCTTGCCCTGATTACAAATGATGCTAATAATTTCTGACATGTGTAGAGCAGTTGGTTTTATTTTCAAATAAACCAGTGAGATCAGTAAAGCATAAAGTAGATTATCTGCCCCTTAGCAAAGATACTTAAGAAAAATGTTCACAAGTAATAGGAAAGGTGCACAGATTGTGCCTTGAGAGTAATATTTTACAATATATCCACAGTATACAGGAAAGTTAAATAAGAGTTCTGAAGGATTCATGTCCAACAGGATTGAGAAGTATGTGTATTCTTTTATCCAAAATACATTGGTCAGAAAGTTGGGCTTTGTTAGCTCTCCTTGCCATGCAGAATTAGGAAAGAAGGTAGGAAAATGTTGTTCACCTTCAGAACCCTGCAAAATGAGAAACACATAACACAAATACTTACAGGTAAGCATAACTCAGAAAATAAGAAACCTAAACAAATTAACTTGTTTAAACATTCTAATCTTATAGTCAGTTCCACCTTCATGTAGAGGAGAATAAAGGTTACAGAGGCAATTTTATCAGACTATTGGAAAATTACTTATATTGAAAGATGAATCCAAAAGTTATTTAAGATACTGTATTTTCTAATTTCCTAACTGTGGTCTAGGGGATAGGGTGAATGTGTGACAAAATTTTCCCCTTTTTTGTTTATCATAGTTTGAGTCTTAATTATATTTTAGTGTTTTTATTAAAAAATAAGAAATAAGTATCTACATATCTAGCCCTGGTTTAATATTCTTCTTTTAATTTACTAATAAAATCATGAATCAGAGAAAACATGCTCAATTTGATCCAAATCAAAAATTTTTCTTCTGGTTTGGCTTCTTAGGTTTTCCTGCAGGAAAAGTGCAGACTGAGGATTTTTTCAGCTTTGTGATAATTATGATTTACATTTTAAAATGAGCTTTTAGATTCTCATATACAGCAGAGTATTTATCTAATAATTATAAGTAGTCAATTTTCATATAAATTAGTAGAGTAGGGTTCTAGTTTTATGCTTCTACTACATGTGCTTGCTTAATGTAAAATTGTCCTATAGCAGATCAGTTTTCTCTCTGAGCATAGAGAGAGCTAAGTGTCCAAGACTGCAGAGCTGGAGATCAGCTGTTTAAGTCATATATTTGATAAGAAACTTTTTTTTTTCTTGCCACACCAGGGATTGAACTCATGACCTTGCGCTTACCAGGCAGGTGCTTAGGCCACTGAGCTAAATCCCCAGCCCTTGAGATCAGCTGTTTAGACTGCGGTAATCTAATTCTGTCATCTCCTGAAACAGCTGCTAGGTTTTTTCATAGCAATGCACAATATACATTGCTGAATTCCACACTATCATATGATAAAACTGATAAAGAAAGACAGCTCAAGAATATTAAAGCTAAGACAGGTGCTTAAGGAGATAAAATAATTTGGGTGGCTAAACCGATGCCCTCTGATTCTTGGTCCTGTGCATATCTTACTATCCACTGTTTCTGAGGATGCTCCACTGAATTGTCTATGCAGACAAGAGGAAATGCCATGGTGTGGGATAAACTTGGAAGACACAAAGATGGAGGGAGGACAGTTAATTTGAAATTATTTTAGCAGTATAAAAATGTTTGTAGCTTCCTTTTTATATTAAAGGCTATTTGAAAAATTGAGTCATAAATTTCTTGTGTTCTATTACTCGGTACATCAGTCATAATACTTTAAGATAATTTGAGTCCTCAGAACCTAGAGTTACTTCAGACTTTATAAAGATAAATCCTATTCAGTTCCATCAATAACCACAGGTCCTTCTTGGGCAAGTCACTACCGTAGTGACTTTCAAAACATAGTTTGAAACAACACTCTGTTGGTTCCTTTGGACTCAGTCATTTAAAAAGGCATTCGATTTTCTTGCTTTCCCTATTTTTTGTTCTCTGTGCAAACTTCTATTTCCACCTTCCTCATCTAGTCTGTAGTCTCATCTGAAAATAATACTTGGAGGTTTCTTCCCAACATCGATATTTGAGTATTTGGAAGTCACAACAGTGTCAGTGAGTTGCTTCTTTCAGGTTCTGGGAATGAGGTTTATCTCTGACCACCGAATTCCTAAACATTTTAAAAAGCCACAGAGTGGGACAGAAGTCAACCACGGCCTTATTATTTACTTGTTCTGTTCACTTCCTTTGTTTATTTAAAAAAATTTTTTTAGCAGAAATTCCACGCTTGGCATAATTTTGCACATTGTGCTCAGTTTCAGTCATTTATGCTTTTCATGGCAGAGCATCTATCCTACAATTGCTGCTGCCTATTCTCAGACCATTGACACAAATGTCTGAGCCCACTACTGCAATTACTTTGTCCCTCACTCCTCGGATACTATAAGAGTTAATCGGTTATTTACTTAGACATTCTTGCTTAAGTAAACTCAACTGTAAATTGTGAAGTCTGTATTACAAATGTGTAGTCAATCTGGCCTTTCTCCTCAGTGTACTAGACCAGGCAATTACAATATATCCTCTAATGAACGGTATAGCCTTAATATTTTTTAAATTCAATGATTTTTTTTTCTCATTTTAAAGAGAGAAATGATAAAAATAACAATGAAACAGAGTTTAAAAACAGGTTAGTAGGACAGTTACAATAACTAATACATTGCTTATTGTTGTTGTCATAGTAGATATGTACAGGACAATTATAGTAGCTAAGAAAGGGGATTGAAGAGGATATCTGAAAATGGAAAGATATCCCTTGCTCATTTTTAGAAGTACCAGCATAGTGAAAATGGCTATACTCCCAAAACTGCTATGCAGATTTAATGCAATCCTAATCACAATACCATTAACATGCCTCACAGATTTAATACAATCCTGATCAAAATACCATTATCAGACCTCACAGATCTAGAGAAAACACTCCTAAAATTTATTTGGAACCAGAAAAGACCTAGAATAGCAAAAGCACTTCTGGGCAACAAAGGTAAGTCGGGGGTGGGGTATCACAATCCCACACCTGAAATTTTACTATGAAGGTACTGTGATAAAATCGGCATAGTATTGGCAAAACAAATCAGGCCTGAGGATCAGTGGAATAGATTAAGGATGCAAACACACTCAGTCACCTTACT
>RJWT010046002.1:0-11529 GCA_004365215.1 Cuniculus paca | reverse complement strand
TTCCTCAGTGCTCCAGCTTTTTTCTAATGGGACCCTCATTGCTGCAGGCAGTTTCCTCAAATAAAAGGCTTACTGCCAACACCACAGTGTAATAACTAACCTCACCAACAGAACTCCTGGCAAAAGACACTAACCAAGAAAAACTTCCTTCTGTGTACACGAGCTGGTACCACCCCTCACGCCACCAGTGGGCAGCAGACCAACAGCCACTCAGTTGCCCAGGTTGGGCTTGTACCTGTGATCCTCCTGCCTCAGCCTCCAAGAGTGATGGGATTATAGGCAAGTGCCAACATACCTGGTTAGCCACATAACTTTTATTATTATGTTAGAAAAACCACCCCCATTATGACTGGGACCTGGCTTTATACTGACAAATACTGTTCTTCAAATAATAGCTCATCTGCCGAAGTCGGGAGTCAGGGACCTCAGAAGCTCCGTACCGGGTAGCCGTACAGAAGGGATTGCTCGGAGAGTCCCCAGCCAGAGACTTCCTTTTCACAAAAGGAGTCTTTGCTCTTATTTTTCAAGGATAGAGCAGAAAATGGACTAAGGGTGGGCACAAGGGGGAGGGTAGCCAGGGAAGGAGGGAAAGTCTGCTAACAAACAGGCCACTTATCTGGGGATGTCTTTCTACCTTTTCCTACAGCTGAGTAGCTTGGGGGCAAGTTGTCTGCCAAGCTTCCCGCCTGTGTAAACACTCTGGCACCAGCTGGGGTTTGGAATCTGCTGAGTCTCTGCCAGCTGGCGACCTGGAGAGGGGTCAGATTAAAGGAATGCATAATGAGGGAGGGGGTGGGAAACAGAGGCTGTATTTACACAGAGAGGGTGGTGGGGATCAGCAATAACGGACCCCAGGGGGTTCTGCCAATGGAAAAATAGGAAAGGGTTTCCACTGGGCTAAGCACCTTGCCCCACCCAAAGGACTCCAGGAGGTTATATTCATTTGTTCTTTTTCTTTTTAAAAACTGCCTTCTTTGTCCCCTGTCTCAGTGCCCTGCAGCATCTCCCAAACCAATTACACACAGCCCTTTGAAAAGTTCGCAGCTGGCAGCTGGAGAAGGCTCAGTGTGATCAGAGGACTCCGATACTTGATCTCCTGTGATCCCAATTTGGGAACGCTAACGTGGAAACCCAAGCCACGTGCTGACAAGCAGGCCCTGGGCCACAGCCGGCCCCAAACCAAGGCCAGTGAGAGGGGAGGGCACAGACAGCTGGCAGTCCCGGGCAGCCAGGCTGACTTCCAGCCTTACACAGATATTTTGGGCCACACTGGCAAGGTCCGGAGGACAAGGATGCAGAGGAGACAGCACACAGGACAAGGTCTGACAGCTACTTAGCCCTCCCACTACCCAGCGGAGCTCAGCGGACGTCAGCAAGCAGAGTGCTGGTGAGGCTGGAGGCCACAGCTGTTGGAAGGCCACCTGAGCCCAGGGAGGCACCTGTAGATGTCCAACCTCAAAGGGCGAGATGCGTGTCATCCGGAAAAGGAAGCAGGTGGCACGGCACAGACAGCGAAGGAAGCGAGGGTAGGAGGGAGGCCCAGGAGGTCCGCGCTGACTGCGCAACGCAGCCTGATGGGAGCCCGGCTACGCCCACTCCCTCCTAGACCTCCTTATCTTTGCGAGGACGTTCTCTGCAGTCCCTCTGCCCCGTGAATTCATTCCTGGGCTTCCAGGACTGTGACTCATCCCCAGACGCAGGGTTCAAGCCTGTGCTCCTCTAGCTCCCTTGGGAACCTCTGCTTCGGCAGCCACCTCTATCCCAGAGCCTGGAATCCAGCTCTCCTGCCCAGCCCTCCGACCTAGGGAAGGTCCAAGAGTGCACGATTAAACGTTTGGTGCAGATACAGTTACTCATTTCTAGCACACTAAAGGCTCTGACCAGCCCTGACATAAAAAACATGTTTGGCCTGGCATTTCTGTCTCCTTTCGTACCAGACCTGTTAACTGTCTGCGATCATTGTCTGAATGCCTCTTCTTGCCTGTAACACCAGCCCTCGGTTCTCGCTTCCACTTGCTCTTCTGCCTTGACTTACCCTGGAAGGTTAGCTTTCTCCCCATCCTGACCTCTGCCCTTTGTCGGCTTCCTTCTCTCGCACCAGAGCATCCCCTGCCTGTACCTCCTGGCTGGGAAGGCAAGCACCCTGGATTTTGTGCTCAGAAAGACCTGTGTTAAGATCCTGCACTCAGGCTACAACAGAATTGTTCAGCTTGTTCAGTGTAAACAGAGACAGGATCGATGAAAAAAATCACTGTTGACAGAATTAGTGGAATTAGAAGGTCAAACATAGCATATCAGACATTCAGTAAGTAACAATTATTCTCTTTTTAAAAAAAGTATTGCTTTGTTATTTTTGATTTTCGATATTATCTTCTCCACGGGAAGTCCTCCTACCCTCTCTACATAAACTGGCTTTAACAAGTATGTGCTGGTAACTAACAACCAGCAGCACCATCTTCCACACAACAGCAGATAAATGTGTATCTTTTGCCTGCCAGGACTGCACCCAAATCCAAGTCTATCAGCCCTGGGCCCAGGGTTAGCCATCCAGAGACCCTGCAAGGCAGCCACATCGCCTGTCTTCACAGAACCCCAGCATCTGCCCCCAGCTGCTACACCAGGTCCTTCCTGCACCAGAGGGCTGGGCCTGGAGGGCAAAAGCCTGTTGGAAACTAAAAAACGGGAACAATTCTCCTCAAAAGCAGGCTGGGAGGCCTTCTTCTACCATCACTGGGTGGCCATGGTCTGAATGTTGGGGCGTCCACTTTAAATTTTCAATTGCTGTTTTTGAAAGCTTAAAATTTCACCACAGACCATTTCGTTCATGTGACTTGTGTGGTCAATATGTAGAACTGAGAAGTTTCATTTCCACTTCTTGTCAACCGTGAGTTCTTCTTGATGCTTTTGTAAAGGCTTTGAGGAATGGCTTCAAATACTAGTTTTCACCCTCCAGCCACTCTTCAAAGGGCTTCTGAAGAGCAACACTGTTGTTCGGCTAGTGGGAATTGTATCTCTAAGACCAGGGTCTGGCTCCTCTCTCCTAGTCGCTCTGCGGGAGCCCCTCCTGCCGCCCCTCACACCCACTCTAGGCCCAGACAGCTCCTTCCTGCCTCCCTACAGGCACCTTTCCTCTGTCCAAGCAAAAGGCTCCACCACTAAGCCAAGCTTTCCATCTTTCCATTGCCGAAATGATGAAAGCACCTTAACATGCCCTTCTCTGATCACCCATACAACCCACATCTCGTAAAACAAATATATACATGCATACGAGTAGACAGATAAAAGCATGGGAAAAAAATTAAAATTACCTGAAATTCTACCACAAAGAATACCACCAATACTATTTTTTCCTTCCTTCCTTCTGTATTTCTGTCCTTGTGGGGAATATAACCCTGGAACACATGAGTCGTGGGCAAATATGCTATCACTGAGTTACACGCCCCAGCTCTCACTGACACTATTTTGATGATCATCTATAAGTTTTTAAAAAAATTTTACCAAAAATATTAACACAATATGACACTCTATAATCTGCTTTTAAAAATGGCCCCATGTTCTAGACATCACTCTATGACAATACACATAGACTTATGGCAGCATTTAAATTCACCTAGCCAACTGCTTATGAGCAGGCATTTAAGAATAACCTCATCCTTTAAGAATGCTAGCAACTCAAAATATTTGGGTTTTTTTTTTGAGACAGAACCTGGCTAGGTATTCCAGGTTGGCCTTGAATTCATTACGTAACACAAGGTGACCTCGAACTCATGGCAATCTTCCTGCCTCTGCCTGAGTGCCAGGATTACAGTTTTGCACCACTGTGCCCAGTTAGATATACTACTGAGTAAGAAAAAAAAAATTAGAATTCACCTGGCATCATAGTGCATGCCTGAAATCTCAGCACTCAAGAGGCTGAGGCAGGAGGATCAGCATGAGGTCTAGGCCAGCCTGGGCTACATAAGAGTTCAAGGGCAGCCTGCACTACATGGTGAGAACCTGTCTCAAAAAAAACTAAACAAAAAAAAATTCAGAATTCAATCTGTGCATTTTTATTACAACCCTCACTTAATTTCCATAGAAATTAAGTCAACTGCATTAAGTGGAAAAGCTTGAGCAAAACTGTTTTATAAAAGTTACATTTAAACAGCAAAGAGTCCTTCAGCGACTTATAAAATGCAATAGCCCTATTATTCTAAAAAATGTTATGGTGGTTAAGTCACGCTTCAGTATACAGTATTTCAAGTAGCTGATCTCCATGTAATTTAACCTCATAGTTTTCTTCCCTGTGGGAGAGACAGACAGCAATACCAGAGCGCTAGGATCCCTGAAAAAGGCTAAACCTGGGGCTCAGGGAACGTTGTGTAGGATGCTCTCGTGAGCAAGGTCATGGGCAGGGGGCTTGGGCTCAGGGGGACAAAAGAAGAGGGGCCCCAGGCCACCAGGGAGAAGTCCTCACAGACTAACTCCTCCTGTACATTTCTGAATAGTCTTGGTGCAGCACGCAGCAAGATTTGGCTATGGAAGCTGTTTCTGTGAGGACAGACGCACCAGGAGTACAGAGTGTACATAATCTGTATATGAAAATTAAGAGGTGCAGAAAAGCGCACCTTAATGACAGCTGCAAAATTCATGGATTAATTAATATTCATGTACTACAAAACAACTCACACAGATTAAGCCTATGGCGTACATCGGGCTCTAAAAATGCTACATGTGCATTACTAGCTTACTTGATCTTTCCAAAAACTCAATGAGGTGGATATGTTTTTTGTTTGTTTGTTTTGTTTTTTATTTTTGAGACAGGGTCTCACTATGTAGTTCAGCTTCGCCTTGAACCCACTACAGAGCCCAGGCTGACCTCAAACTCATGGCAATTCTCTAGCCTCAGCCTCCCACATGCTGGGATTACAGAACTGTGCAACCATGCCCAGCAGGTACAAGTATTTTAATCCCCCTTTTAATAGTACGAAAACAGACACAGTTGAGTAATTTAACCAAGTTAACAAGTTAAATGAAGGAATGGATGAAAAATCAGGCAATTTGAATTCAAAACCTGTACTGAGTTGTACACATGTAACAGTATTTATAACTCAATGTGGCAACACGTAACAGAAAATCAAAATACATCTGCAGACAGGGGACTCAAAGGAGCCTCAAACCTGCAGGCTGTTTTTATGGAGAAAATAATCCACCTTCTCCCCAGGTCGCCATGGAAATGCACAAAACCAAATGCGATCTGGAGCCAGCACTCTCTGATCTGTTCAGTTCTACACATCCCTCCTATGAGACTTGGCCACGTCACCATGGTCACTTTCTTGATGTGGAAAGGAGAAAAGGCCCTGAGGAATAATCACAGAAGTCATCCCCAGAGGAAGCTGAGTCTGCAAGTTGAAGGACGGTATATTTAGCTTACACACGATGGTGGAAAGTCAAGGATACTATATTTGGGCAAACCATTGATTTGGGGTTTGGTATGGTTCTGGTTTTGGCAGTGGTGCCCTTCTGCCCTGCCCCCACTTGAGCTATGTGGGCCCAGCTACAGAGCCAGCACTCGCAGGGACAAAATCGCCAGGCTTGGTCTCCGAGGGCTCTGGAGAGCAGAGGTGACACAACTTCTCCAGGGAGCTGTGGGGTGAGAAAGCAGCTAGGCAGGAAGCCTGAGGAGCAGCAACTCAGAAGCTCCGGGTGGATCTCACTGGCCCTGCCTGCGAGCATGGGAGCCCCTCGAGCATCCAGGAGCAAGAACCTCACCACTCAAGCCACACTGAACTGTTGCAACCGGTTTTCTGATCCTTCTTTCCCACCAGACTGAGCAGGAAGTGTGTCTTAATCATCTGAGTAGGAGCTCAATAAATGTTTGTAGAACAAACGAAGCGTTCTGGAGACTGGCTGCACAGTGTGAATGCGCCTAACACTAACTCCACACTGCAGAATGGTTAAAATGGGAGATTTATTAAGTATTTTATCACAAGTTTAAAAACATAATAATGACATACTACAGACCAAATCACAAAACAAGAGGAACAAGAGGTGGTAGCCCTCAAATCCTTCCAGTATTCACTGCATGAATTTGGTAGAGCATCAGTTGAAGGATTTAAAAACTGCCAGGAGGCAGGGCATGGTGTCACACCCCTGTAATCCCAGCACTTGGGAGGCTGAGGCAAGAGAATCGATGCAAGTTCAAAGCCAGCCTAGGCTACAAAGTGAGATCACAGCCAGCCTGAACTGCACAGAGAGATCCCATCTAAAAAAGACAAAAAACAAAACAAAACAAAAAATAGTTAATTAGGTAACTACTATCAACAGTGAACTGTGGTTTATTGAAACAAAAAGTCTCAAAGAGATGGCAAATGAGACCCTGTCACCAGGATTACCCATGTGTCCTAAAGCAAGAAGATTCAATAAAATGTGTAAGAGGCTAAAGATGGGGCTCTAAACCCATCCAAGCAATGCCACGAACAAGGGAGAGCAAGAGGGAGAGGACTAGGGAACCTGTACTAGGAGATCCTGGTGGGATGCTCTTACATTCCACTAGAAAGTGATGGTCACACAGGTCTGACAAAGCCAGGCACAGCTTTCAAAAATGTACATGGCACGTGAATCTCCCAGACTCCCACCACCAAGCCCAGGGTTCTCGACAGCCTGGAGACCACATCAGGAAACATCAGGGTCACAGATGAGATGCCGAGACTCTGCTGAGCTCAGAGCCTCACTGCCTATTCACAACTGTGTTATCTTGGGCAAGAGAGTTCAATTCTCTAGATCTCGGTCTTCTGTTTAAAATGGATTCTATAACTCCACTTGTGAAGTCAGACGCATGGCTCTGAATTCTGGCCCTGGTCTTTCTGAGTCATAGGGAGTATGGTCAGGTCAGACTTTCTAAACCTCCATTCACTCATGTGCGAAATGGGAGTAATCACAGTATCCACATCCTGGGGTGACTGTGAGAACTGGGTGAGAAAACAGACAAAGTGCTGATTATTACCATGCTTGGGACAGAGGAAGCGCTGAAAACACAACGGATGTTTGTTGTCTTAGATTCCACAAACTGTCAAGTGCTATACAAATGCTACATCTTTTAAGGGCCAAGCCAAGTTCCATTCCCTCGTGAAGATTCCCTGAGGGCTAGAATCTATAAATTGGCTCACTTCTGGACTCTAACACTTTAGAAGACCACTCTGCTCACCACACACACACTGGCATTTAGTCGAACATCAATATGGAGGGTTACATTTCACACTGGTATCTAGTGTTTCTGACAGAATTCTTAAATGAATTTTTTCAAAACAGAATTGTGGGGAGTGGCAGAGCATGTGGCACACACCTGTAACTCTAGCACTCTGGAGGCTGAGGCAGGAGGATCATTAGGAGTTTGAGGCCAGCCTGGGCTACATAAGTGAGTTCAAAGCCCACCCGTACTACATAGCAAGACCCTGTTTCAAAGAAAAAAAAAAAGAGAGAATTGTGATGAGTCACAGAAATTTAAAAGTTATACACACTACTGTAAAAAGACAACTTTTCAAAAGAGAAACATAAAGCTGAATGCCAAGTCTTCTACAACCTACCTCCTTAGAGATAAAATCAAGTTTGACAATCTGCTGTGATCTTTCTAGGTTTTATCTCTGCATAAGTAAACATAGGTTCTTTCATTAAAATGGGCTCATCCTACACACGCTAATTTGAAACCTATTTTTTTCTATTACATCAGTCCATGCCAACATATAAAAGTAAACCTCTTTAAATAGCGAGAGTGTCCCATTGTGTGGCTATACTATGAATCACCCAATTGGTTCAATGTAGATGCACATTTAGGTTATTTCAAATGAATTTATGGTATCAGGGCAAGGAATGTGGCTTGGCATCTACACAGAGTCCCATGAACTCTTCTCTTATGGTTAATACATTGTGTCAACTTGAGAAGTTTAGAAGTTTAACTGAGAGACTCAGCAGGGAGCCAGGGCTCTTACTTTGTAAATATCCTCATCCTGTGCAAAGGAAGACAAGGACATGTTGTAAGTGTTAGACCCACCCTAAAGGTTTTGGTGGGGGGATGGCCTATGTACAATTTAAGGGATGGAGAAGAGGCTTGTGTTTTGCTCTTTTGCTCTGGCTGCTGCCTTGAAGTGTCGCCCCAGTGCCGTGCCACTCTGCTTTGGAGCCAGCTGATTATGGACTGAAATCTCCAGAACTGTAAGCTTAAATAAATCTTTTCTACCCTAATTTTGGGTGTCAGGTGTTTGTCTCAGCAACGACGAAAAAGTAACCAAGACATCTTTTGTCCCATGAACTCCGACATGGACCGACCTGAGTCACACCTACTGCTCCACAGCCCATCAAATACAACTCCAGTACCTGCTATTTGAAGCCAGAATAATGAACAATGTTTGTCGTAGTAGCCTTAGATAAAATTCTTACATCAAAAGGGCAAACTGTTCAATACAGTTTCCTGCCCTATATTAAAATTATTTAATGACCTAGATATTCTATTCCTAGGTGGAATATACCCAAGAGAACTGAAAACAACAGCATTATTCATAATTTCCAAAAAGCAGAAACAACTCAAATGCCAATCAACTGATGAGTGGATAAACAAAATATAATATCTCCATGTAATGGAATGTAACTCATAAAAATGAAGTACTGATACATGCTACAACATGGATAAGCCTTGAAAACATTATGCTTGTGAAAGAAGCCAGACAAGGCTGGGCATAGTAATGCAGGCCTGTAATCCCAGCACTTGGGAGGTTGAGGCAGGAGGATCATTGAGAGTTCGAGACCAGCCTGGGCCTCAGAGAGAGCTCAAGGCCAGCCTGAATGGCATAATGAAACCCTGTATCAAAAAGACCAAAAAAAAAAAAAAAAGCCAGGTGTGGTGGCCCACACATGTAATCCCAGCACTCACGAGACCGAGTAGAAGAATGTTGCCCAAATTCAAGACCAGCCTGGGTTACAAAGTGAGCCAAAGGCCAGCCTGAACTACATAGTGAGACCCTGTCTCAAAAAAAAAAAAAAAAAAAGCCAGACCAAAAAGGCCACATTTACATAGAATATCTAGAGTAGATAAATCCAGATAGACAGTAGATTCGAGGTTGCTGGGGTGGGAATGGGGGCTGAGGGAAGGCAATGAGAAATACATGCTGACAGGTTTCTCTAGGGGATAATGGAAATGTTCTAGAATCAGATAATGGGGATGGTACATGCCTGTAATCCCAGCACTCTGGAGGTTGAGGCAAGAGGATCATTGTGAGTTTGACTAGTCTGGGCTACAAAGTAAGCTCAAGGCCAGCTTGAACTGCATAGTGAGACTCTGTCTCAGAAAGAAAAAAAAAAAAAAAACCTTGATGAATATACTAAAATGACTTTAGTCCAACTAAAAATGCAGAAAAGTAGCCAGGTGTGGCGGCACACCTTTATAATTCCAGTACTCAGGATGCTGAGGCAGGAGGATCACATGTTTGAGGTTAGCCTAGGTAGTTTAGCAAGACCTTTTCTCAAAATAAAATTTAAAAGGCTGCAAAAATAGTTCAGGGATAGAGTGCTTGCCTAGCATGTGCAAGACCCTGGGTCCAATCCCTGGTACCACAAAAAATAAATAAATAAAACAAAACAAAAAACTAACAAATAAAAAAACAGAAGTACAACAGAAGCACAGGGAATTTGGAAAGCTGAGGCAAGAGTAAATGCCTGGGGTGGGGGATGCTTTCCAGAAAAGGTGGGACAGTGGCCTAGTGAATGAGAGACAGCTGCCAAGCAAAAAAAGACAAGAACTCTCCCACACAGAGCCAGGGGCAGGAGCATCATGAGGAGCTGGAAGGTTATCAACAGGAAAGAGCTCCAGTACACAGGTGCACCAAATACTATGACTTTAAGAATCCAACAAGAATTTGATCCCGTTATATACTGGCCACTGTGCTAGATGAGAACATGAGCAAGTGAGACAGATGTGTGCACTGGGAGAGCTTATTGAACAGACATAGATAAAAATAAAGACATAGATATCAATATCTATTTACCTATCTATACGCACCCCCCTACCATGGGTAACTAGTAAACAGTCTATGACTAATGATTTGCTGATTTGAACCTGGTATTTAAAAGGGACAAGGACAGGCACTGGCAGTGTGACTTCATGGTAGACTGCTTGTCTGCCATGTATAAGATCCTAAGTTCCACCTCCAGCACCAAAAACAAAGCGATGAAGCAAGGAAAGGAGGAAGGGAGGAAGGGAAGGGAAGAGAAGAGAAGGCAAAGGAAAAAAGGAGGAAGACAAGTTAGTCAAGCATATTACCACTGAGCTACATTTCCAGCCCTGTTTTTTAACTTTTCTTCTGAGACAAGATCTTGCTAACTTGCCTAGTCTGGCCATGAACTTGCAATCCTCCTGCCTCAGCCTCCCAAGCAGCTGGGATTCTATATATGTGGCACCACTCAGCTCACTCCTTACAAAAGGGAAAGACTGGGCACAACCCAAGTGTCCATTAAAAGAGGACTGGTTAATGAATTGAGTGAACTTGCACAATGGAAGACTATGCGATCTTAACACATGAATTAGGAACTTCTCTGCATAGTGACATAGGAAGACCTCCTAGATACTCAGTTAACTTAAAAGGCAAGATGCGAGATGGTATAGACCATACGCCTTATTTTGCATAAGAAAAGGGACAAGAATATGTACGTATATATAAATACTTATAGACTATATATACCTTACACATTTATACTTGCTTATATCTGCATAAATAAACCCAACTGATAAGGATACATAACAAGACTAATAAAAGTGGCTATTTGTGGGTAGGAAGAAAGAACTGGATGAAAACGGGGGTAGGAAGGGAAATTTCTCAATGTATTCTTTTTTTTAATTTTTTTTATTTTAAAGAGAAAAAAGAAAACTTTCAAAATACGGTAATTAGAGGATAACAATCGTAATACACTGCATATTGTTATCTTTAAATTAGTTACTCGGAGTACAAGATATCTGCATTTAATTGTCCAAACAGTATCAGCACAGACCATTGCTTTCAATGAACTAAGAGAAATTAGTATAACTATCTTAACTTCTGAACTATCACTTATATTATTTCTTTCAGCTTCTCACACTAGGGAGACAATACAATGTTTACACATGTGAGTCTGATTTATTTCACTTATGAGTATGGTCTCTAGTTGCATCCATTTACCTAGAAGGTTTTGACTTTTTGAGTCATGTGAATGTGACAACAAACAGTACTCATTCAAAAAGTCTTTTACTTGGCTTAAAAGATGAAGGTTCTGTGTGCAGACACAGACTAGGAAGTCGGCATTCCTGATGTGCTCACAAGCATCTCTAACTGGTTACCTGACATCCAGAAGAGACAAAATGGACATCAAAGCACCCCGTGATCACCAGCAGGTGTGAGGCCCCTCAAGACACACACTGCTCTGTGAATAACATGGCCCATTCCAACAGTCACACCAACTGTGTGCTGGGTACAGAGGGGCTGGGCACAACAAGAAAAGGTAAAACACCTAACTCCTTTGGGGTGA
>RJWT010046001.1:0-11531 GCA_004365215.1 Cuniculus paca | reverse complement strand
GCATAAATTATCATTTCTGCATGTGCAGGAATTTTGGAGGTCTCAGAAGACATGTGGCCCCGTGGACAAAAACTACAAAGTGGAAGAAGGATATACAATCTATATAGGACGTGATATAAAAAAAAACTTGCTGATACTGAGACTTTAATATTTATGAACGCATGCAGCATGACCTATGTCATAATGACTAATCCACAGAACAGATGTAAACTATTATTTTGAACATGCATACTTATATGTCTTTGTTACCCAGTAGTCTTGAGGATATTTGCACTCAAGCAAAGCCTCAAGATAAGCAATCCTCAGAACTTTCCTCATTCTTTCATTAGAACTTTATTCTGGATACCAAACAAAACATTCATGACCTTCTATTTCTCATTTCTGCTCTGAATCCCCTCTGTTTTTAATTGCTAAGCTCACACATATTCTGAAACCTCTCCTCAACTATTATGTTACCATGTGTTTATTATGTTAAAGAAGTTGAATGTTAAAAAAATAAAGAATGTCAATTTAGCAATTTTATTTCTATCAAGAACCAATAGCTTTGAAACATATTTAGCTAGACAATCAAGATATTGACCACAACAAGTGCAGGGTTTGCCTGCATTTGCAAAGAGACATTACCCAAAGGAAAACTGTCAAAACATATATGTTAGACTAGAAATACTCAGCACAAGGTCATTTACTGTCCTGTGCATCATAAGTAAAACATTTGGAATATTCATCATGGTAGCCATTTTATGTTTTTAATATAAGCTCTTATTGTGGATATTCTCAGTAGTTGAAAATATATAGGTACAATATATATGCAATTATTACAAGATCATGGAATCATAATATTCTTGATATATCACTTTACCTGTTCTACATTTTGACTTCTAGCAATATCCCCATTACCCACTTTGATTCAAGTTCTTCACCAACTCTTGTAGAAACCAGCTTCTCAGCAATTGATCATAAGAAAGGAAGAAAGAAAAGACCAAAGAAGGGAAACCAATGAATGAGAGAGAAAAACACTGAAGAAATTCTTTCAATTATAACTAAATGCACTATTCAGAAGTTAGAAAATATATTTGGATCAATGTACTAGGAAAAAATGTCACTTTAACATGAATGTCTGAATCCTAAATGTTTAAAGAATTCTATTTCTTGGAGATGCAAATCAAAACTACATTGAAAAGCCATTTCACACTCACTAGAATGGTGATAATAAAAAGATACAAGCCATAACTACTCTGGATGAGGATGCAGAGAAACTAGAACCCTCAGGTATTTCTGGAAGGAATAGAAAATTGTGTAAACACTATTGAAAACAGTTTGGCAATTATAAGATAAATATAGTTAATATAGGGGCCAATAATTTTTCTGTTAGGTATATATCCAGGAGAAATGAAAATATACTTTTCCCTCTCTATTTAATTGTTTGCCTTGCCTGGTGGATTCTTTCTGTTGGGGTTCATGGAGTTGTAGTCTTTGTTATCTCGTCTAGAATGTCCTTCAAAACATTTAGGAGTGCTGTTTTGGTGGTCATAAATTTCCTCAGATGTTCTTTGTCATCTTTAAATCAAAATATCTTACTTCTCCATCACTTTTGAAAGATAGTTTTGCAGGATACATCGATCTGGTTGTTTTCCTTTAGAACTTGAAATGCTTCACTCCAAGCTTTCCTTAACTTAAGGGTTTGTGCTGAGAAGTCAGCTGTGATTCTAATGGGCTTTCCTTTATAGGTGATTTGTTTCTTTTCCTGAACAGCTTTTAAGATTCTATTCTTGTGTTGAATTTCTGGAATCTTGACTATCACATGCCTGGCTGTAGATTTTTTTTTTGATCATGGCTAATTGGAGTTCTATATGCCTCATTTATTTGTACATCAATTCTTTTTCTCTACCAGGATAATTTTCTGCTTTGATGTCTGTGAAAAGTTTCTTTGATATCATTTTTGCTATCTCCTACTTTTTCATTGACTTCAATCAATCTTAAATTATTCTTCTTTCCCTCACCTAGCAGTTTCTGGATGGATTTCTCATGATCCTTTGCTATTTTCAAGAAATCTTTCTTTTCATGATCACTACCCTCAAGCTGATCTTCTATATCTGAGATCCTGTCCTCACGTTGGCTTTATCTTTGGTGAATACTTTCAATGGAATTTTTATTCTCTGAATATCTGCTTGAATCTGCTTATGGATTCCATTTCTTTCCTCTGTTGAGCATTCATGGCTTCTATAATTTTCTTAAGGTCCCCTTTTTTGTCTGTATCTGCTCTAGAGTCAGTAAGCATGGTCTTCATTATGGACACCATCTCTGAAGTTATCTGAGAAATTAGTTCTGATTTGATTTTTTCCATAGCCTCATTCAATTGCTTTATTGTTACCACTTCAGAGATGCCAAGTGAGAGCCTTTGGAGTGTCCCATATCATTGTCCCCTGGGTTTGCCTTTGGTGAACTGGATGTCTGGGGTTGCATCTTGTTCAAGTGTCTTCTCATTTTCTTTTCCTTTTTTTAGTTTAATTCCTGGGATGATGCTTGTAAATTGCCTATGGTGGGTTGCTTTATATCTAGTATTTTGAACCCTTAAGTAATGACTACTCTGCAGTACCTTCCAGGTATAGCTGGTTTTTGGATTTTTAGTCTGTTACAAGATCCCACCTCTTTAATTTGTTGGAGATGAGAAGTTGCTGCTTGTTTGGCCCATTCCCTGGTTCTTTGGCACTGTCCCACAGTATTTTCTGTGACCCTTAGTTAATCTCAGTCATGGAATATCAGGACCAACAGCTGTTTAGAACAATTATGCCTCTTTTGGGTACAGTGGTACCAACAGCATCAAATGCAGCCTAGAAAATGACAAACTGAGCTAACCATTACCTTGCCACTTTTAACTGTATGAACTAGATATGTGGTTATATAATAAAATCTAAAACAAACCCAAAATTTATATACATTATACAAGGCCTTAATCTGTCAACTTTGCTCTCACTGGTTAAACTTTAAAATGGATTAAAGAGAAAATAGAGAAGTGGAAAAAGAGGAAAAGATAAGAAGTAAGGTTGGAAGACAAAGGGAGATCATGCTAACTTTGGGAAACTGGTGAAGAAGACTGGCAGGAAACAGAGAAAGAAGAGATAAAAAGAAGACTAGCACAGAACCACAACTACAAACAGGCTAGAAACCACAATCACACTCATATAAAAACAAGATCAAATAATGAAGGAGAAACAAAAACAAAAAGCAAAAACAAAACCAAAACAATGATAACAACAACAACAAAAACAAACACAAGAGAGAGAAAAAAAGAATGAAAAGAAAAAAGTTCACTTCCTGCTTTGTCTCTGCTGTCACTGGTAGCCAACATGTGAAGACAGAGTCCTGATCTGTACCCACATATCCCAGCAAACCCATAGCAGCTTTTTGGCAGGGTAGTGGATAATTTCAGCGAGCCAGGCACCTTCTGGTCAAGACCAGACTCTGGCCTGTAGCCATCTTCGCACCTTCCACAGGCCTGGGAACCATTAGATGGATCCAGCATCTGCTCTGGCTTCTGAGCTCAGTCAGCCCCTCTCTTAGAAGGCTTCTGGCCAATAGTTCTCTCACATGGGAATACTGAGCCCTCAGCACTCACTGCCAGTTAAAGCAGTCCTTCCAACCACTTCTCCACTCTACAGCTGCATCTCTCCATGGAGGCCTCTGGGGTCACCAACCATCACTGTGTGTCTGCAGATTTGAACCACTCTTCCCATGCAGTGACTCCTGTCTCAGGAAGAAGGCACCACTGGCTACCTCCTTCTCCTTCATTAAAGTTTCTCTCTTCACTCTCTCCATGGGTTTAAATTCATGCTTCAGATTCTTCCCAGGTGGAGGAGACCCACTTTCTTTCTTCTTGTCTTCCTCACATTGGTCTATTCCAGCATCTGGACATCAACTGTTAGAGAGGTTCTTTCTCTGCTGCTCACCACTCTGCCATCTTGGTGGTCCCCCTAAAAATATGCTTTTACACAAAATGCCCAGGAGTCTTATTCACAATAGTTCAAAAGTGAGAAAAATGTCCATCAATTGATGAATACAGTAGATACATAAAATCTGGTATATTCATAAGATGCAATATTATTCAGCCAAAGCTACAGTGATAAAAACAGCATGGTACTGGCACAAAAATAGTAATGTGGACCAAGGAGAAGAATAGAAGATGCAGAAACAGTTCCAGGTACATTCAGTTACCTGATCTTTGATAAACAGGCCAAAATCATATGCAGGAGGAAAGTAGCTTCTTCAGCAAGTAGTGCTGGAAAGGCTGCTATTCACATATAGAAGATTGAAGGTAGATTCATATCTCTCACCACATACTAAACTAAAATCAAAATGGTTCAAAAATCTAAATATTAAAACAGAAAAACAACCTGCTGGAAGATAAGGTAGATAAAATTCTTGAAGTAATAGTAGCAGGCAAGTTGTTTCTGTACAGAACTACAATGGCACAAGACTTAACACAAATAATAAAAAAAAAGGATGATTATATACAATAAAAAAGCTTCTGTGCAGCAGAGGAAACAATCAAGAGAGTGAAGAGACAATCTATAGAATGGGAAAAATCGTATGAGTTACACCTCAGACAGAGGACTAATCTCTAGAATATACAAGGAACTTTAAAAAATTAGATTCTCAGAATAAAAGACCCAATCAAAAAATGGGCAAGTGAAATGAATAGACACCTCTCAGAAGAGGAAGTGCATATGGCTAATAAATAATGAAAACATGTTCAACATCTCTGGTCATTAAAAAATGTAAATTAAAACAATGAGCTTCTATCTTATACCAGACAGAATGACAACCATCAAGTAATCAAATAATAAAAAATGATGGTGATGCTGTGGGGAAAAAAGAAATCTTTATAATTTCTTGGTGGAAATATAAACTAGTGCAACTATTGTGTGATCAGGATGGAGGTTCCTTTAATCTACAAACTTAAAATAAAAATCCCACTTGACCCAGCTCTTTTCCCTTTTAGGTATCTTGCTGAAAAGAGTTAAAAACATCATATTACAGTGATATATACATACTATGTTTATAGCAGCACCATACATAATAGCTAAATCACAGAAGTGACCTTTGTTCTATCAACAGATGAATGGATAAAGAAAATGTGGTATTTACACACAATAGAGTACTGCTCTGCTATAAAGAAAGATAAACTTGAGTCATTTGTAAGAACATGGATGCACCTTGAACCCACAATATAACTGAAATAAATAAGACATGCAAACTTAAAAATCATATGGTTTCTCCTATATGAGAAACCCAAAGCACAAATAAATCAAAGAGGAAAATAAAAAAACAATGGGAAGAAATTAATAATGGTGGGTTGCTTCTGGGGTAGATTAAGTATTCTAAAAGTAAATAGTGGTGTTGGCTGCACAACCTTGCAAATGTGCTACTGAACACGTACTTTAAAGGGTGAATTATGTGAATAATTTCTCAATTTTAAAAAGAATATTTCTTGCTAATTGTTATCTTCTGAAAAGAAGTATTGGTCTTAAAAGATATGGAAAATACCAATTTCATTATTCGTCTTTTTCCATTTCTACATACATGTTGGTAGATTTTTTTTCAATGAAACAGGGACTAGAGCTATGGAATTTGACTATTTAAAACACCGCCAATCCACAGACCAGAGTACGTGCCCAGTATGCCTATCAAAAACCCTTCTTCCCCACCCCAAAGTCTTTACTCCAGAGTGCCCTCTGCTGACTATCATGATTACGTACAGCCAAAATAACTAGTACTAGAAAACTATTCTAAGAAACAGATAAAAATAAGTGTCATCAGAAGAATAATTAAGTTGATACATGTCCTCTCAAGTACTGAAAAACACGGCACAAAAAAATGCCACAGGAAAAAGATATAGGCATATTTCAAATGTGTATTTTCAGTTATAAAATGAAAGTAATATTGCACTTACCTGAAACCTCTAATATGTTGGTCATTTTAAATGAGCCCTGAGATGTGCTGACATGGCATTTTGTGAAATGCCTTACACCAGAAAGCAATGAAGGCTTTCTTCCTTAAAAAATGCAGAGGTGAAGAAATGGGGAAAGACTGATCAACAGGTACTCAGTTACAATTAAATAGGAGTAAGAAGTACTCATGGACAATTAAATAGGAGTAAGAAGTAGTCACGGTACAATGACTAGAAACAGTTATGTATTATACATCTCAAAAGTCCAGAAAATTATTCAATCTTTTCACCATAAAGCAATGATACATATTTGAGGAAATAGATGTTTTGCCTAATTTTTAAACATTATACAGTATGAAAAACAATACATAGTAACCCACACATAAGTATGCTTTTTATATTTTACATATCAATTGAAAATAAATTTTATTTTATTTTTAAATTTTATTAACTCATGTTTGTAGTACATAATGATTATATTTATCATAGGGAGTTGGTATATCTTAATACATTTTACTTCCCTTTGCCCTGTCCTCTCTGCTTCCTCGCTCCATCTCTTGCTGCTCTAAAAATACATTTTTAGAAAGATAGAAGGACCTCAAGGTAGAAGACTGAGCAAATCATAAATCCTACTACGTATGAAATAATGAGGCATGCTGCCATTTACCTACTACAACACCCTTTTTAAAAAATAAGATTAGTATAATTGTCATCCATTTTTAAAATGCTTACTTATCTTTTTGTTTTCAAAGTAAAACATTTTGTTTCAAATATTAAAATTACATGGAAATTTATGGTCTAGAAGTTTATGTCTTCCATATTTTCAAATTTCTGAGATACACTGTTGTCTGATATGTATGTACCTAGATCTTTTTCTTCATGTTTCAAAAACTTGAAATGTTTGGCTCGTTAACTAAAATCAATATGTAGTATGCATACATTTCTACAAATTAAAAAACAAACAATGTTAGTTAATTTACAATAATGATGGCCTACATATTCATTTGCTATGATGCCTTTCAAAATGCAAAGCCCATTTGGGAAAATAAATGGAAAATCAGAAATGAAACAAACATGCCCAACCTGTGCTGAGATATCCCTGCTAAAAGTGACAGGTTTGGAGTCAAAAAAAACCTTGATTATTTCAAGCTGAGAATCCAGTGAATTAGAATCACAGAATTTCTGTTTGGAAAGAAACTTTCAACTAATCCTATGTGACAATATTTAAAAGAGAAGGAGAAATGCAACAACACGCCAGGGCAATCTGAGTGGAGCAAACAGTGCCTGGTGATGTGAAGAATGAACAATCCCATAGTGTCTAGGCACAAAAAACAACACGAGCAGAGTTTTCTAAGCTTTGGAAGCATTCAGATGGAGTCCAGGTAATAATGTGCAAAGAACAGTTTCCCACACCATGAGCTTTTATATGTCTTTTTCCTAATGTTAAAGACAGAACTTTGTCTATTTTTAGCCAAGAACAAAGGAAACCCAAATTCTTTGTACAGTATCCCACTTTAAGCTTTAACAGAAATAGAATCTGACATGAGAGGATTATGTCCCGTCTACTCTAGAGATAGTTGAGTAGCTATAGATAGGACTCTATGCTTTAGATTTACCCCCAGAACTTTATAATACACATCATAATATGTGTTCTCATTTTCTCGGGCAGGAAACAATTATGGCCATCATGCTCCAAAACATAAATGACCTCATTTTCACTAAATGTTTAATTTTATGACTGATTATCAACCACCTTACAGTTTACTGCAAACATCATTGCAGCAGCGCATCTGTCCCCATACTGACTATCCTGAGCGTGGTTTGGGCACATGTCATTTGCATTGGCCAATGCTTGCATTGAATAAATTTGATAAAATATATCAATTTTATATTTCTTGTTATATTAGCCTATAAAAATTAACAAAATGTGCAATTTTGTTGTAAAACAAAATCCTATATTTAAATAACTGGACTGGTAAATGGTTAATCTTGATTGTCAACTTTATTGAATTGGGAAACAGAATACCAGTGAAGCAAACTTCTGAGTGTGCCTCCAGAGACTATCAGCAGGTAGGACAGCAAATTGAGGGATGAAATCATCCCTGAAAATGGGCAGTATACTGCCCATCTAGTAGACTGGGGGCCCAGGTGGAACAAAAGCAGAGGAGGAGGAAGCCCCCAAGCATAGAGTCTGTCTGCTTCCTGGCTACCAAAAGGTAAACAATTTTCTTCTACCATGTCCTTCCATCACCATGTTTCTGCTTTGCCCCGGGCCCAGAGTGATGCAGTCAGCTGACTCTGTATTAAAACTTTTGAGACCGTGAGCCAAATAAATCTTTCCTTCTTTAAATCAGTTTTCTCAGGTATTTTGTTACAATGATAAGCTAAGACAACCACAAGAAAAACAGTGGAAACTTACGGGAAAATATCTATCTGACATTCTTGAAATATTACTTTAAATCTCGAAATATTTAGAAATACATATGCATCATGACACCAAAGAGGCTCTTGAAATTCCCATCAATATACATCAAGACATTAAGAATGATTGCATGGACACTGAATGAACCCAAGGGATTTTAACTAGGATTCAACCATAGATTCAATCATAAATTTTAATTAAGCATAAAATCTTACCCATGATAGGTGACATTTAGTTAAAGCATTAGTTTTTAAGCATCAGTGTATATTACAATAGTCTGAGGATCTAATAAAGAACCTAAGGACTAGACTTACTGAGGTAGGTTTATCATGTTATCCATGTGATTCTGATACACAGAAAAGTTTGAGAGCAAAGTCTTTATAATAGTAGGGTCTCCAACCTTATCTGCACATTGGAATCACCTAGAAAATTGTAAAAACAAATACCAATGCCTGCACCCCACCCTCAGAGATCTGTTTTCTTTGGTCTGAATGAGGCCTGCACTTTAGGAATTTAAGCATTCCTTCAGGTGCTTCTGGTACATGGCCAAGTTTGCAAATTACAATGAATAGTGGTCAGGTTTGGAAAGTGCATTTGGAAGTTGAGAAGATGCAGACAAGAAGTAAGAATTTCACCTAAAAACAAGTCATGAGATTGAGAAATCCAAAAGGCACTGTTTTTCAGCTTTACAACTGTGCCCCTGTTCATGTTTATCCATAAATAATCAATTACAAAAGAAAAGAATAAAAGGCAATCTTGTTAATCTAAAATTTAGCTTGTCTGAAGAGGGGTTATAATAATGACATGAAGTCTTTCACGGAATGTTATGATATGATTTCTAGCTGTTCACATTTCAATAATTTATTGAACAAACTTTAATGGACATTTGCAATGGTGCAAAACCTGGTGCAAGGTGCTGCAGTAAGAAAGATGAGTAAAACAAAATTCTATGGAATCAAGGAGTTTCTCATCCATGAGAGTAAATACAGCACAGGCCAAAACTGCATAAGAGACAAAGAAATCATAAAAATTTGCAATATAGTTACTTTCCATAAATAACTGGAAGCATGTCTAATGAAGGTCTTGAAAAAGAAGAAACATTTGATCTGAGTCTTGAAAGATGAAAAGGTTTTGATAGCTGTACTTGGGAGATATTTCTAAGACAAAGAACAAAATGATTTACAGTCGCAGAGGTACTAGAGCTCCAAGTACAATTAAAAAAAGAGCTTATAACCCAGACAGATAGAACCATGAAGTCAGGGAGGGAGCAATAAGCTGAGGAAACTCAATGATTTCTGGCTGTGTAAGAATTCTGATTCCACTTTAAGGTATCAGTTAAATAATGGAGGAAATGTTAAAGGAACTCTGAGCGAGAAGTATCATTAGAATTAGGCTTCAGGTAATTAACTCAGGAAATGTGTGAGGCAGACCAGTGTGGGAGAAATTTAAAAGCACAGAGACAGCAAGCCTGTTGCAGGATGCCTAAGTATAAGATACTGAAGATATAAACAAATAACAGGGAAAGAAAAAAGAGAAACATGACTCAAACATTTCTAGTTTGTGAAGTAGGAAGAAGAGCTGTTCTCATGAACAAGAATAGAAAATCAATAGGAGGAAAACACCTGGAGGAGAAAATGATGTTGAGTTGTAGTCATGCAGAGAATATGCTGTAAAATGTTAGCAATGTGGGCTCAGAAGTCAAGAAAGAGGTAAAGGCCAGGCTGCTCCTTTAAATTTCTGGGCTCTCAAATTTCCACCCTCTTCTTCATGTGTTTAGCTCCTTCAATGCCTTGCTAAATAATTAACTGTGAAAATTCACCAAAACTTACTGTCTTAACAACTCTCAGAGAGAAAATTCATGATGGCTGAACAGAGGTACCCTGCGCTTACTTCCTCCATACACAAGACCTAAAGCAACAAAGAGATGACTATATTTCAAGAAAAATGACTGCAAGAACACTGGAATACAGCAAGGAAGTGAGAGAAACCTTATGTGGCATGGAAACTCTGCAATATATAGAGAGAAACAAAGTATACTGCAACCATGACTGTGACCTCCTGTCCAAGGGTGTATGCACATTGCCAGATAAAGGTAAACAGAAAAGCCCCAGCGGCCCCCGTCATCACAATGAACCAACAGTCCTAACCAGAAGAAAATTCCACAGTCTCCTTAGGCCTTGAACTCAAGTTTGGAGAACTTCCTTGGATCCACATGACTGCTTTGCTCAAGAAAAGGAATTCAGTTAGGTCCACCAACCTTGAACCCAAGCTACTACAGTTCAGCACCATCTTGGAAATGGATCCACTGCTAGAGTTCATTCTGTTACAATATGAGTAGCCACTGTACCTCCCTGTTATGGCTTGTGTATAGATGTCTCCCCAGCCATGTGCAGGCTGCTGCCAGAGTGGGGACAGCCAGACCCAAGCCTTTCCCAGCGAGTCAGCACCATTCATGGATTTTGGAAAAAGAGAATAAGCCCCACCTGCGAACCAGTGCTATATGCGGGCCACCACAGGCAGGGGGACATCCAGATCCCTGTGCCTTCTGTGTCATGGGCTGGCGAACAAGAAGTGCCAATTCCCTCCCCTCTCCCACTGTAAGCAACTGCTGATCCAGAGAAACATAGGCTGTGATGATAGCTATTGAGGTGAAATGAAATTGAATGCCTGTGGTGTTTGGTGTTTCACTGACCTTGCAGGTCTAGGTCCAGTGCTCTGATCATCTGTTCAGATGATAGTGGCAAGCAGTGTGGCATCTAGAGGGGATCTCCTTCTGAGTGTGGTAGGCACTGTTGATTTCTTATAGTCTTGTTTTGAAGTCCTATATAGTTTTCATTGTTTTGTTGGGTTGGTTTTATTCTCTTTTGTTTTGTCTGATTATGTTATATTCTGATGGTAGGAGCAGCTATTTCAAAGATAGCAAGATATAGTATAGTGGCTGTTATGGTTTGTGTCTAGGTGCCCCCCCCAAGCCTCATGTAGTCATAGAAGTGGCTGAATCTAGCTTTGTGATTGGTTGTTGTATAGCGCTGGGATTGGTGATGTGAGTGCTGCATTCACCCAGAGGTGGAGCCAGCATACAATGTAAGGGAGGGAAGAAGGCACATTTTCTCTCTCTTTCGTGCAGTTCACTCTTGCCACTTGCAGCTGCCATGAATGGCT
>RJWT010046000.1:0-11534 GCA_004365215.1 Cuniculus paca | reverse complement strand
GGGGGGAGGGGCACAGCACACTAAGTCCTTTTTTTTCTTTTTTCTTTTTTCTTTTTCCTTTTGATACCAGGGATCGAACTCAGGACCTCACGCTTACCAGGCAGGAATTTGAGCTGCTGAGCTAAATCTCCGGTCCAAAGTCCCTCTTATTACTCCCCAAACTCTCTCCAAAGAACACTATGGGGGATATAGCTCAGTGGCACAGCGCCTACCTGGCAAGTGTGAGGTCCTGAGTTTGATTCCCAGTGCCAAAAAAAAAAAAAAAAAATCAAAGGACCCAAGAGCACCATGTTGTCAGGTCACATTGCCTCTCCAAGAAAGCCTGTGTGTGTGCACACAAAACTACTATCCTCTACTAAGTGGCTGCATGCCATGCACACTTCTCACCTGCAGTCTTAGTTGACAGCACAGGTATAGAGGGCGGGCTCCCCTGACAGCAGTACAGACCCACTGTGGGGGTGATGTCCCCACTGCCGGCGTTAGACTGAGCTCCAGCTATTACCACCCTGGCACTGCAGCAAACCCTCTGAACACACTTCTTTATACCCAAGGCCAGCGCCCTCCAAGGGATGAGCCCCAAAGCAGGATGCTGCACAGGGTGTGTTCGCTGGAGGGCGGGTTGGAGCTGCATTTTTCTGAGAGACTGATGCCAAAACACCAGCAGCCAGCAGCTCTAGGTAGCTGAGTCTTGGGGACACCAGCCCACAGGTAGCCCTCTACTGGCTGGCCCGAGCCCGCTGTGGCAGGGAGAGCAGGCTGCTCCCCGTATTCCTGGGAAACGGAGACAGTGCATGTGGCAGGGATGAGGTCACAGGCCAGAGGCCTGGAGAGCAGGTTCCAGGCCTAGCTCTTCCCATGACGAGTACAGTAGGTAGGAGACTTGGTCCAGCAGCACCTGACAAGCTGACAAGGCTGCCCTGCTGTGAGGCTAAGGCAGGACAATGTGTATAAAGGCACTCCAGGGTCCATGGAGAATGGCCCATGCAGAAACAGAGAATCACAGTAGTGGGGATGCCGGCAGCAGAAGGCTAATGAGCTGGCTCTTGGGTCTCACAGAAGGCTAGAATGACCACACTGAGAGAAGCAGTCACTCTGGCTGCTCCACGACCCCGCCCTTTCATGCCTCTCCAACTGCAGCCCAGCAGGCAGCTCACCTGAGGGGAATGTCCACCCGGCAGTCTGACTTTGGACGTCTGGCTCAGATCAGGGCTCCTGATCCCATGCATAAGGCTGATGTGGCTCTCTAGAAGGGAGGGCCGAGGGAAGCTGGGAGGGTCCTCCGTGCAGTACCTGCAGGACACAGCCAAGGCAGTAGGTGAGACCTGGCTGCAGGCTCCCCCACATGCTGCACACTGACACCAGGAGGGAGTTGGGGTGGGCAGACAGCCCTGTCTCATCCCATCTGGTGCAGGTCAGGACCCTGCGCTCCACTAGTGTGGCTGCCCGAGGCTTGACCTCTGGCCCTCACCTAGCTTCATTCCTCACTCTCACTGCCCAGAGGCCCTGGTTTGAAAGGGACAAGTACCTCCCACAGCACAGACACGGTCACCAGGGAGATGCGCAGTCAAACTCGCCTGACCCTCTTACACCACAGGGCCCTTCACTGGGACTGGCTGGGGCTGGAGCGGGGTAGAGCAGGCCAGCGCCACTTGGCCCTCGGCAGCCCCCGAATACTCACCCACACGTGTAGACCTTCTTCACGGTGTCATGGTTGTTGCGGATGTGTTTGCGCAGGCTGTTGGGGGTGTGGAAGGATTGCTCACACTGCCGACACGGGTACCGCTTCAGCATCTAGTGGAGATGACACATCAGAGGTCAGAACCGGAAGGTCGTTCCGGGGGAATCTTCTCAGATGATGCCCTCAAAAGCTACAACACCCACCCTGCCCGAGGCACCAGAGTTCCAGAAGTGGCCACATAAGCAACCCTACACTCAGTGGATGGAAGCCTCGCTTACACAGCCACACTTACCCGCCCATGGCTCTTTTTCATGTGGGATACATAGCTCTCTCGGTCGGGAACCCACTCCTGGCACTCCTGGCAGGTCCAACCTGTGCTCCTCAGTCGGGGCCTGGCTTCAGCCCTCCGATGGGCTTCCGGCCTGCCCCAGCGGCCTGAGGACAGGGAGCTGCCTCGGGCAGCCACACTAGCGGCAGGCGGCTCCATGGGCACTCGAGACCCAGGGCGGCTAGAGGACAAGTCCGCTGCAGCCTGCAGGCTGGAGAGCTCGTCCACGTTCCGGGGAACACCATGGGTGATCTGGGGATGGGGAGAGTGGTTACTGACTGGGGGAGGGGCTAGAGACTCCAGGACCTCTGCCCCGAGCATCCCACCTTGACATGCTGCATCAGCTCTGGCTTCTGCAGGAACAGGAGCGGGCACTCAGGGCACTTGAAGACGCCCGCCTGTGTCTTGCTGACATCCTGGTAAAAATGCTGCTGAATATGCCTCTTCTTGTTGAAGACCATCTCACAGGAGCACTTATAAATGAGCCTAATGAGACAAGTCCCAGGGCATGAGGTGACCATGGCTCTGCTGGCAGAAGCAGACCCACCACCCCTTCTCTGCTCTCTCCATGCCAGGGCAGGGCCTAGAAAGCCCTGCTGAGTGCCTGCCTCGGGGCATCATTAGCAGACTTCAAGGCCTGGCCACCAGCTTCAGCATCTTGGTCCATCCCAACAGCCCCTGGGGCTACTCCTTGTTGCACTCACTGGGAGGGTCTGTGGGGCTGGGTGGGGTGCTGGGTGGTGCTGTGGTCCGCTGTGCTGCTGGCAGTCTTGAAGGCCATAGGGCAGAATGCACATTTGTGGAAAACCTGGCAGTGTCGCTCCTGGATGTGGCTTTTCAGTAAGGCCAAGGTCAGGTGGACAACACCACAGTGGATGCACCTGGGTGAGAGAAGTGAGGGTGTCAGACCCAGAGGTACTACTGCTGGAGAGGGACAGAGGCAGGACAGGGCCACCTTGAGGCCTGTCACTGGTCATGTGTGAAGGTTTCCCTCCTCCACACCATATCCTGAGCATGCCTGTGCAGCTTGGTACCACACAGGCACCTAAGGTGCCTGCAGTCCAGGGCCACACCAGCAGATAACCCTCCCTCCACTGTCTAGGGCACGCCCTTCAGCATACCCAAAACCTGGAGAGGAGGAGACTGCTCGCTGATCACAGTCTCAGGTTAGCGTAAGGTCCCACTCCCCAAGTGCAGAGGAACTGTGAAGGCCTCTGCCTTCCCCAGGATGGCACTGAGCAAGCAGGGACGGACACCTGGAGTCAGGTAATGCAGTGCTCCCCAGTGTAACCCGACAAAGCCACACAACTTAGAGCCCAGGAGGAAGCACTGGAGAACAACACTGTCCAAGGCACCTGCTGTAAAGATGGACATCGGCCACATTTCAAGCACTTAAAAACCACACACGACTGGTACCGTTCTGGATGGTGTGGCTCTAAAGTGTTGTGACACCTATTCAGCAAGCCTGTGGATGGCTTTGTACTTGCTTTAAGACATGGTCCCGCTAAGGTTTCCCAGGCTGGCCTTGAACTTGTGGTCTTCCTACCACAGCCTCCCAGGTAGCTGGGATGACAGATATGTGCCATCATGCCTGGCTCAACTTGTTATTTCTTCTTCTCCCTACCAATTCATATCTTTTGAGTTTTGTTTGGTTGATACCTATTTTTATAATATATAAATAAAGAACCCAGGTCCTCAATAAAGAATTATCTGAAATCATTTTTCTGAAAATGAGGTCACATGAAACTCTGTTCAACCTCAAAGCATCTCCACAAACCTTCTTCCATCGGTGCGATGACCCTGCTCCTGCCACTGGCATCCTTAAGGGTACCAGGGCTTCACACAAGTTCAGTGTTTCCCCCTACCGCAAACACACACAGGTCTCCCCTCTGAGAGGAAAAGCTTTCCTTGTCCCTGCTCTCTGTTTCTTTTGTTCTAACAGTTCCTCCCCCTATAACCCTGACAGTCCAGTAGGCACTAGAAGAGGCTGCTGCTTAGTGAAAGAAAGGACAAGCCAGGCATGGCGATGCGCACCTATCATCCCAGCACTCAGGAGGCTGAGGCAGAAAGATTGCCATGTGTTCCAGACCAACCTGGGCTACACAGTGAGTTCAGGGCAGCCTGAACTACATAAGGAGACACTGTCTCAGAAAGAAAAAATTAAGAAAGGGCAAGATTTCACAGAAGAAGTCTTTGATTCCTGAATATTAATTTTATTATAAGTTTATTAGCCAATTTCACAAACCACATAAATCATCCGAGAATCTTGCAATTTGTTTTCTTCCTTGTACAAGCGGGAGTTGGGTGGTAGGGGACAACAGGATCACCTCTGCAGACAATTAGCAATGAGGGATGGTTCACAGAACCACAATGCTGCTAGCAGCTAACTCCAAGAGCTTTCATTATTGTCTGTACATGCTCTAAATTACAAAATTTCTATGCAGCTACTTATTTTCTTTTCTTTGCCATTAAACAAAAACAAAAACAAAAAAAACAGTAGAATTTGAGGACTTAGGTTCAAGTCTCAGAACACACACACACACACACACACACACACACACGCACACACACGAGCTGCTAGTATACAACAAGTGCTTTCATATGATGTATAAGGCCATGATGACAAATCTTTCAGAGCTTTCAATGATATAAACAGTCTGCTGTGGCATGTGTGTCACAGGTTCACCACCACTGCTACAAATTAGGTGGAGAAAAAAAATCCACATTACTAAATTCATCCAAAGTGGACAAGTAGGGGATCTAGCTCAGCGGCCTAAGCACCTGCCTGGCAAGCACAAGGTCGTGAGTTCAATCCCCAGTGCCGCAAAGTGGACAGGTACACTTGAAATATGTAAAATGGTTCTCTCTCTTATGTGGCTTTATTTGGGCAATTTGACTAAATTTCTGCAGAAACAATACAAAATGCCACTGCATATCTATTTGAGAAAGTGCCTGTGTAATCCCAGCACTCGGGAGGCAGAGGCAGGAGAACTACTGAGAGTTTAAGGCCAGCCTGGGCTATAAAGTAAGCTCAAGGCCAGCCCAAACTGCACAGTGAAACCTTGTTCCAAAAAGACAAAAAAAAAAAAAGAAAAAAAGAAAAGAGAGAGAAAAGAAAAGAAAGAAAAAAAGAAACTGCATCCATAGAAAGAACACAAGGGGTAAAAGGACACACGCTTCCGGAAGCACTGACCCTGGTGGATGTACACACTGAAGAAGAATCCAACCTCATGACTTGACCTTGGACCACTTTTCTTAAAAGAAAGTAAACAATTATAGAATAATTGCATGTTGTAAAATATGTGAAGTGTCAGAAAAGAGAATACAGCCTAAGATGTTTAAATCTGCTAGTGGTCACAAATAAGAAAATATCATGATTAAAAGTCCTTGTAGGAAAATGAATACACCTTGAGACACTGATGTTAAAGGAAATAAATCAGACACACAGTTTAAGTATCCCATGGTTTCTGTAATTTGAGAGACCGAAAAAGTAAGTAATTTAAAGAGCAAAATAAGAGATAATAAAAAACAAGGAGCTAGATCCTTTGCAAATGGAAAATGGACCAAAAGATGGGGGGTAGGGGTAGAAGGGCTCAGAGTACCCTGCATCCTGTACACCCTGACTCCCCTCGAGGAGTGCAGGGCACCAACAAGGGTTCTAGGCAATAGAAAAAAAAGAAGGCAATGCTGGGCATGGTGGTGCATGCCTGTAATCTCAGCAACCTATAATCCCAGCACTCAAGAGGCTGAGGCAGGAGAATTGAACAAGTTTGAGGCCAGCCTGGGTTATATGGTAAATTCAAGGCCAGTCTCAACTATGTAGTGTCAAAAAGAGAGAAAGAGAGAGAGAGAGAAAATAAAGGTAAAATCAGTCTAAACTTTCTTCCTTATGACATCACTGTTACTCCCCAAATTACCAACAAAGGCAGAACACATGATAAAATTCTAAAACACGTAAGTGTATAACTACATTTCACATAAAACGTACCCACTGCACAATGATATACATATAATATGTTTGGCTTTTACACACTCTTCAAGAAAAAGCAAAAATAATGTAAAACAAAATAATATTGTAAAACTGTTGTAGAATTCAGTAAAGTGGAACACATCTATCTTTTCGGAATTTACTAAACAACATTAATGCCAAAAAAATGGGAAGGAGTATTTACAAATATATATAACAAGGGATTTATGTCCAGAATATACACAAAATGCTTGTAACTCAATAACAAGATGACCACCTAATTTTTAAAATTGGCAAAGAATCTGAATAGACATTTTTCAAAGATACAAATGACCAATGAGCACATGAAGCATGTGCTTCATACCACTAATGTCAGGAAAAATGCAAATAAGATACCACTTCATGCCCACAAGGACAGATACAATCATAAAGTGAGACGAGAACAAATATTGGCAAGGATGTAGAACTTAAACCCTTCATACACTGCTTGTAGGAATAAAACCACAGACACAAACAGGCTGACAGATTCACAAGAAGTTAAATGTAGAAGTTATGATTTGAACCAAGGATTCCACTCCTAGGTATATCCTCAAAAGGAAAACACAGGTCCACACAATAACTCACACATGTATGTTCATTTGCAGCATTATTCGTAAGAGGCAGGAGGTAGAAATAACCCAAACAGCCATCAACTGAAGAGTCAATACACACGTGGTCTATCCATACAATGGAATAGCATTCAGCCATAAAAAGGAATGAAAGACTGACAGATGTTACCACATGTCTGAAACTGAAAAATACAATGCTAGGACTGTATATTCTATGACTGCATTTACGTGAAATGTACAGAAGAGGTAAATCTATGAGACTGAAAGTAAATTAGTGGTTGCCTATGGTTAAAGGAATAAGAGGATTAGTGGGTATGGGGTTTCTTTTTGGATGGTTAAAATGCTCTAAAATTATTTGTGGTGACTAGAACTCCATGACTATATTAAAAATTATCTTTGTATTCTGAGTATCCAGCAGTGTTAAAAACAGTACGTACACACACACAAAAGACAAATGAACTATATCAAAATTTTTTAAATCCCAAAGAGCAGGAAATATGACTAAATTTAGTCAACATTAATTTTTAGAAGTCAAAATAATAAAGTAAAAGTTCCCAACTAGGAGACCTAATTGAGTCAAAGTAAAAGTTACAGAGCCATGACTTTTAGAGTGAGTTTTGATCAATCTGATGTTTTTCCTAAACATGATTTCTTGCTTATAAATGTTTGACACAAATTTGGTGGCATAAAAAGCAAAACAAAAAATTGAAAAACAAGTGTGGTGGAACATGCCTATAATCCCAGTCCTATGGGAGGCTGAGGCAGGAAAATTCCAAGTTCCAATTCAGCCTTGGCAATTTATTGGTTTAGCAAGATCTTGTCTCAAAATTAAAAAAAAAAAAAAAAAAACATGGAGAAGGTGCTGAGGATGTAGCTCAGCATAAAAGCCCCAGGTTCAATTCCCGTATGGGGGCAGAGGGAGTTTGGCACAGAGGAGATTCAGCATAAAATGAGTTTTCTTGGTTTCACCCTAAGGTCGATCATTTATTCCATTCTCAGGTTTTGTTTCTCACAACCTGACAAAAACGTAACAAAATGAAGATACTAGAGCCCACTGAGTTTCAAGTCTTTACAAAATGGCAGGATAACTTTTGTTAATGAAAACTAGAACATTACAAAATATTGCAATTAAACTTATTATCAAAACGACTATAAATTTAATACGGCAAACAGTAACTTTAGGAGCAAATTAAATTTATATACTTTTCACAACCAAGTAGAAAGCTGGGCACGTTGGCACACACTTGTAGTTCCAGCTCCTAGGAAGGCCGAGGCTGGGGGCTCACTTGTGCCCAGAAATTCCAGGCCAAGCTGGGCAGCATAGTGAGATCCTCATTTCAAAATAAAAGCCAAATTAACAATCACCCCAAAACCTTCCACTTCAAATATTTTTCTTTTCTTTCTGTGTATGTGGTATTGAGGGTCAAACCTAGGAGTGCTCTGCTGCTGAGTTACACTCCAAGCCCTTTTTAAAAATTTTGAGACAGTGTGCCCAGGCTGGGCTTGAACTTGTAATGCTCCTACTTCAGCCACCTGGGTAGCTGGGATTACAGGTTGAACCACCAAGCCCACCTTCTAAAGTATTTTTTTAGTATTTCATGATTTTAAACTCATTTTCGATCCTCTTGCTCTTCTATCCTCTACAATATAATAACATCGGTCTACATACCAACCAACGTTCTTGCACTAGTAGGCCTCTGAGACCAAATGTAGTCTAAAGTTCAGACTAGGAAAAGGACTAGTCATTGGGCAACACCAGGGCAGGGAGCCAGGCAGCACCCACCTGTAGCCCACCTTGCGGGCATAGTGCAGGCAATTCTCCTTGACATGAGTCTGGAAGTAGGCGGAGCGACAGAGGACTCCACACTCCGGGCAGCAGTAGGGGGACTTGTGCGCGTGAATCCGCTGGTGTGCACAGAAGCTGCACTGGTTGGGCAGCAGCATCTGGCACACCTGGCATGTCTAGGAAAGAACACCAAGAAAGCAGGTCATGAGGTAACACAGCCCTGCAGCTTTCCTGTCCCAGCAGCCTGGCTCTCCTGGGACATGGGTTGAGAGCCTCTTCCCCCAACAGCTCTCATTTCCAGCTTACCCAGGACACTGGCAACACCCAGACCTCGTTCCAGGTGTTCACACTGATGCTCAAGCAAGCAGTGCGTGCCACCTCATGAGTCAGAGAAGCCTGCCTGTTCTCTCTGTGCCTCTGGGACTGCAGCTGCAGCTGTCCTGTCATGTGAAGAACCCAGGTGAGCCCAAAGGTGTCGGCAGCACAGTGCAGGGTGCTCCTTTAGTGAAAAGAAGGCACGTGTATGACTGCCCAAGAGGGCCACTGACCTGGGGTCAGAGCAGGTGCTCAGGGGACAAACTGTCAAGAAAGACAGGAAAAAATTCTCTGCTTTAACCAAACTGTGCAGAATGACAGACTCCTGGGACAAACAACCCAGGGTTTTCAACAAATTGTGATGGAAACAGACAGACACAGAGAGAAAGGAAACTTACAGACTAAAAGAGATAAGCTGGGACATAGCTCAGTGTAGAGCACTTGCCTAGCATGCAAAAGGCCTGGGTTCCAGCCCCAGTACCGAAAAGGAAAAAAAGTTTTAAGAGATATTTTCAATCAGTTGGAATGCAAAGCCCTTGACTGAATCTTGAGTCAAACAAGCAAGTGTAAAAAGAAGATAATTAGAGACATGTAAATACTAATTTCATATTAAGATGTTTTACACTTAAATTAAGATTTAATAAGAAATTATTATTAATTTTTAGATGTGGGCAGGCGTGGTGGCGCATGCCTGTAATCCCAGCACTTGCAAGACTGAGGTAGGTGGACTGCCATGAGTTTGATGTCAGCCTGGGTGACACAGTGAATTTAAGGCCTGCCTGAACTACATGGTGAGACCCCCATCTCAAAAAAACCTAATTTTTAGATGTGGTGTCATCTTTATATTTTCAAACAAAAGGAAGAGCTTTATCTTTCAGAGCTTGCTATAAAGCTATAAACTAGAGCTTGATGTAAACTAAGAGCTTGCTGTAGTCTGAAGGACCCGGAGTGTCCACCAAAGGCCTGTGTATTATAGGCTTGCCCTCAGCCTGTGGTACTATGGGGAGGGGTGAAACACAGATCTTTGGGTCAGGGTTTAGAGGATCCCAGCCTCTTCCTTCGGTTCATGACCTGCTCCCACATGACATGGGGCATAGGCCTACAGCAACCAGGCCAACTGCCCATCCACTAAACCCTCCAAAACCGTAAGCCAAAGAGAGCTTGCTTTCTCTATAAGATAACTGGGTCAGGTATTTCTTACAAGTAACAGAAAACTAACATAGAACTACATACTAAAGTATTTACAGACATGATGATGCCTGAATCTGTTTAAAAATAATCTATCCATTGGGAAAGAGCACTGGGTTAAGAAAATATATAAAGCAAATGGAGCCACAAGTTGACAATTATTAATGGAGGATTCATTAAGACAGGGTCTTGCTATACACAGTCCAAGTTGGTGTTTTTGTTGTTAGGGGGTTTTTTTTGTCTGTTTTTTTGAGACAAGGTCTCTCTATACAGTTCAGGTTGACTTTGAACTCACTTTGTAGCCCAGACTGGCCTGAAACTCAGTGATCCTCCTGCCTCAGCCTCTTGACTGTTGGTATTACAGGTCTGAGCCACCTCACCTGGCTTAGGCTGGCCTTGAACTGTTAATCATCTTGCCTCAATCTCCCAGATGCTGGGACTACAGACATGTGCCACCACACTAAGTTCTTTCCACTTTTAAATGTTTGAAAAGCTTTTCTGAAGTATGGATTTTAGATGCAGAACAGCATACACAGTGTACTAACTTTGTGTAAGACAAGAAAAGAAAATGTACACACATACACATACCAAAAAAGGGTAACACAGGAATAAAAACTGAAAACAGCCAGGCATGGTAGCTCCCCTGTAATCCCAGCACTTGTGAGGGTGAGGCAGGAAGACTGCCACAAGTTCAAAGTCATCTTGGGCCATACAGTTCAAGGCCGGTCTGAATTACCTAGTGAGACCCTGCCTCAAAAGAAAAAAAAAAAAAAAAGAAACCTGTTTCTACAGCTTCATACCTGTGAGGAAGAAAGGAACAGAGTGAGAAGCTCAGGATAAAAGTGAGATTTCCCTGAGTATATCTTGTTATACTTTTAGCATTGAAATCACATAAAGATTTTATATCATTTTTAAAAATCATACAGCCAGGCACAGTAGAACATGTCTGTAATTCCTGCACTCTGGAAAGCTTGGCAGGAGGACTGTGAATTTGAGCCCAGCCTGGGAAACTCAGTACTTGGCAAGACCCAATCAATCAATCAATCAATCAGACTGAGAAGGTAGTTTGATGCAAAGACACTGGGTTCAATCCCCAGTTTTGCAAAAATAAATAAATAAATATTCAGGAGGTTACATTATGCCCATTAAGATGGTATTATACAATATAGTAAGTGTTGTGAGGATACAGAGAAACTGGTACCTTTCACGCTGTAGGTAGGAATGTGAAATGGTATGGTTGCTGAAAATAATATGGTGGTTCCTCAAAAATTAAACAGAATTATCATATGATCCAAAATGCCATTTCTGGGTATATAATGAAAAGATTCAAAAGCAAAGTCCCAAAAAGATACTGTTATACCCAATTGCGTATTAGCATTATCCACACTAGTAAAAACATGGCAGAAACCAAAGTACCCATCAACAGATTAATGGATAAACAAAATGTAGTACATACGTACATGCATACACAGAATAGTGTTCAGCCTTTCAAAAGGAGGAATTCTAACAAAGGCTATGAACATGGATGACCTTGAGGACGTGCCACGTGAGATAAGCCAGGGACAAAATGACAAATAATGCAGAAGTCCACCATAAAAGGCACCTAGAGTAGTCAAGTTTACCAAAATAAATCAGAATGATGATTGGCAGGGGCTGCAGGAGGG
>RJWT010045999.1:0-11527 GCA_004365215.1 Cuniculus paca | reverse complement strand
GTTCCCGGGTCCCCACCCAAGGAAGCTTCAAGGAAACAGCAGAAGGCAAGGACCAGTCTTCAGAGAAGCTGACCACAGAGCGTCAGTACTGCTCATTTGACCTTGGCCACTCCCAGTTTCCTTTGGGATTATTAATGAGATCTTCTACACTCCTCACCATTCGGTCACCCCAGAGCATGCACTTTGGCCCAAGGAATTGCTGCCTGGGTTTGAATAAGTCTCAGGTGAGTTCTGTGGATGTGGCCATGAGATTGGCTTTGGTGGAGAGGAAGGAAGGGGTTCTCCTGGAGGGTGGGTTGTAATCAAAGACACCTGCAGGAGATGAAAGATTTCTCCCAACAAGGGAGGTGCCATGACGATAAATCAGTTCTTCTATTACTTGAGTTCCAGGCTTAGGCCTGTGATAGGTCACAAAATCCTTTAGCAGTGTGCGTTGGTATGATTCTCATTTCACGGAAGAGGTAAGTGATGTGCACAACCAAGGGTGATGGAGCTGGGAGTTGAACCCATGGCCTTTTGATTCCAGAGCTCAGTTCTTAACCCTCAGGTATTCCCTGACTTCAGAACTGGCCCTGAGCTCTCTGGACCCCACCAGCTGGGGCAAGGAGGAGGTGAGGGATAGCTAAGCATGTTATCCACCTTGGTTTCTGGCTGTAGCACTGAACTTGGTACAGAGTCCCCCAGATTGGAGTCCTGGTTCTGTTCTTTTTCAGCTCTGTATCTTGGAGCCAGTGACACTTTCTGACTCTCAGTTTCCCTATTTGTACATATAGAGATAATAGTGTATGTATTGGTTCTTTTGCAGCTTTTTTGAGTTTCGTATAAGATAATACTTGTGACACGTACCTTCTTTTCTTAAACTTGTTTTAAAGCGTTATTGACGTGCAATTCAATTGGCAATGTTTAAAGCTTAGAATTTCATGAATTTTGACTCACACCCATAGGACTATCACCACAATCGAGATAGTGAACTCATCCATCCTTGGGTGTTTTTTGATTGTCTTTCCTGCCTCTTTCTATCTCTTGCAGAAGACACACTGATTTGTTTTTTGCCTCTGTTTTCACTTTTAAGAATTTTGGGTAAATGGAAGAATACACTGTGTGCTGGGTTCCTTTGCCTTCTTGGATGGAGTGTAATTACACTGAGGTTCATCCATGCTGTTGTGTGAAATAACAATGCCTCTTCTGACCCTTCCACAGATTTTATTTTTGTGAGGCTCAGACAAAGTGATAGGTGTGGAAAATAATTTTTAGATAATAAAAAGTCACATAGTCCTTATAGGAGATGATGCTTAAGCTATATTCGGCCTAAAATAGCTGTCTACTCTTCCTATTTCTTTGCTTAGAACCGCCCCCGCCCCCTTGTGAGCTGTGAGTGCTGGAGCTCAGAGCTTTCTCCTGCTCTACTGAATTGCTTTTGTGGAGGAAAGCTGCTTCCTTGGGAACCAGAATAATTCTGGGAATGAATTTCATATTCGTTGCTTCTAGGTGGTGTCTTTGTGCTGTACAATTCATGCTCCTAAGCTCCTCGTAGGACTGGGCCAGAGCTAATCTCTAACTGAAGCCATATCCTTGCTTAGTTTTACTCTCTCTCCTGCCCTGTCTTTCTTCTGTGAATGTTCATAAAAATAATACACACACACACACACACACACACATACACACACACACACAGAGTTTACATGGTTTGGTTTGTATTAGTTTTCTATTACTGCTATAACAAATTACCATGAATTCATAAATTCTGTGGCTTAAACAATGTGAACTTCTAATTGTGGAAGTCAGAAGTCAGATGTGGGTATTAATGAACTAAAATCAAGGTGTCAGCCAGGAAGTTCCTTTGTATAGAGTGTCTGGGTGAATTTGTTTCTTTGTACTTTCCTCCTTAAGGCTGTTCATCTTCACTGGGTCATGGTCGCCTTTTCTCCTCCCCAAGTCAGCAACCTGTCATGTCCCTGGTCTTTCTTTTGTCGTCGTATCTTTTTGTGAAATGAAACATTGTGTACTTTGAAAGACTGATGTGGCCCCACCTGGATGATCCAGAATGATGTCCCCTGTCAGGATACTTAGCCTTAACCATGCATGCGAAGCCCCCTTTGTCATAGGCAACGTGTGCACAGATCCTAGGGTTTAGGATGGGGACGTGTTTGGAGGCTGTTTTTCTGCCTACCATAGGATCCAGATAAAGTCCCTACACTGGGTTTGACTGATAATGCTGTCTTTTTAAATCTATAGATCTTTCCCTTATAACTCTTTTTGTCCTTGAAGTGTATTATTGTAGAGACAGGGTTGTTTTCCCCAGAGGAGTCTCCTACTCTGTATTTTATATTCTTTTGGTTCTTTTAACATATTCTATTCTTGTCTTTCATTGCAAATTTGCACCTAGAGGCTTTATCAGACTTATGTTCCTTTCTCCTTGTAAGACTGTGTCATGGCAGGTAGTATAGTTTTTGTGATATTCACAGCTATTGATGCTCAATGTGTAAATCTGTTAATTGTATTGGTGGTTCAAAAGGGTGACATTCTAATTCTCTAACTCTGTATTCACTTTTTGCCTGAAATTTATTTCTAAGTATTATCTACTGTTTGTCTAGCCTGAGGCTCAGTTCTTTAAGAAGAGCAGGATAAATGCTTGCTTCTTTCTGAGTTTTCTCTCATAAATAAAAACTTGTAAATAAAAGGAAACAGTTGGCTCACCAGCCTCCTCCATGATTGATTATAATGAAATCAGAGACTTAAGCACATTTGATGCTAAGCCCAGATCTTCTGTATTCTGGTTTTAGAACAATGACACCCAAGTTTCCTCTCACTAGGAGCCCCATTATTCTATCCCCAAGACTCCTTAATTGAAAATGCTTTGCTCACCAAACCTACTGTATAAAATAAGAATTAATTAATTGCCCAAACTTTAATAAATTAAAGACACAATTGAGAATCAGATTTGGGTATATTCAGAAGAATCCTAAGGCTACTAGTTGCTAGCATTCATGGCAAAGAGAAAGATTTTTGGTCAACCTAGTCTTATCCCATGCAATTAGCCCCTCCTTATGAGAAAAACTTGAATACTTTTGTCTCTACTTTTTTTTTTTGCTTTGAGAATCTTCTTCTCCCTACCATTGACAATACTATTAGTTAATAATTATTAAGTTCTTACTATGAGATAATTAATGTTCTAAGTACTTCAATGGATAATTCATTTAATTCTCATTCCTACTCTGCAATATAGGCATTATTGTTATTTCATTTTACAGAGGAGGAAATCAAGTGACAGAGAAGTTAAGTGACTTGATCAAGTTCACACACCTGGTAATTGATGGACGTGGGATGGGCAATCCTGGGTCCACCTCCCATGTGGCAATTACTGTTTGATAAGTGAGGGATTTCTCTGCCTGATTGGGTCTGTGTCTTTGAGGTCCTCACAGTACCCATTGTCCCTCTCCCTGCAGTGACAGGACTTCCTGGCTCTGTGACAATTGAGTTTGCAATCTCTGATAGGCCTCATCACCCCTTTCCAAGTCTGTGGTTCCAGGGAGCTTTAATTGTGCTGAGAATAAGAAAGGCTGCCTCATCTGAACCTATCCAGGGAATAGTACTGTATCTGCCCTGGATGGGATTTGTAAATGTAGAACCCAGCACCAAATTTAGCAGAGTGAATTATTCTGTTTTCCAAATGTAGGTTGCAGCATCTCATTTGAGTCATATCTCAGTAACTGTGTGCGCAATTACTCATCGAGGTGCTGGGTGACAGACATATTCAAGATGGAATCTGGGAGCACTGGACCAGATAATTTCCTCTTTTCTTTCTCCTGCCACAAGAAACAATTTTCTGTCCTGTTGAGCATCTTGGTGGCTTCGACTCTGCTTTTGGATCCTGGTGACAGCATCAAAAGCGGGGGTCAAAGATCTTCCAACTGGCAGGAGACGATGACTCCCAAGCCCTGCATTGTGGGTGTCAGTGATGCTATTCGGGGTGACTTATTGAGGTGCCCTGGGCCTCTTTTCTTAGGAACATGTTCTTGGCAACATGAAGACTCAGGGGTCAAAGACCTTGGGTTCTATGAATTAAGGATGCAGAGTTTGAGCAATTTTGTTTCCATACACACTATGGTGACTGTTCATAATCGACTGAGCACTTACAGTAGAGTGCACATGTGCCAGGTGTTTTACATACAGCATCACTTAGAACACACAGTGGAAACATACATATGCCAAGGCTCAGAGAAGTTCTATGATTTGCCCATGGTTACACATCTTGCAAGTAGTAGTGCTGGCTAAAACTCATGGAGGCAGTTTCATTGGCAGGCAGAGGACTTCCCACTGGAAGGTGGACAGTGACTTGACAGGGACTGCAAGGATTTGCCCAGCAGGTCGGGAGGTGTCAGCTAAGTTCTCTCTCATTCTTGCAGTCTGAGAGCTCTTAAGTCCTGCGATGATGGAATCCAGGCCTTTTTGGCCTATTCCATAAAGCTTGGGCTTAGAAACAACAGGACTCTGGGTCATCAAGCTCCTGGCTAATTGGAGCAAGAGAGTTGGTGGGAACATCTCATATATTCGAAGAATAACTGGACAACAGGTCTAGAGATGAAAAGAACTTGGGTGGTGAGGAGGGACCAGCTTCCCCTACTTCTAGTCTGTTTATCCTGTGGCTAAGATTTGATTCCCAGGACAGAGCCAAGATGTCTGGGTGAACACATTCACTGAGCTTGTGGGACTTGACAAGACCCAGCCAGAGGTGGGACAGAAGGCTCCTCAGTGCCTGGGTTACGTTATGCTTCACAAGCACAGAACAAGAGCCTCAGGAGATTTCTGTGAATGGGTGAAGGATCATGGTGCCACATGTTGATAAACCCACTGTTTACCAGAACACACTTAGAAAATGCTTTCACACCCCTAGTCCGCCAAACCTCATAGCTCAGTCTAATCTACCTTAAACAAGCACACAATACTTATACTAACCAATAGTGGGGCAAAGTCATCTAACACAAACCCCATTTTATAATATAGTATTGAATATCACATGTAATTTATTGCATACCTCTGTATCCAAACCCCATTTTATAATAAAGTATTGAATATCACATGTAATATATTGCATATCTGTATCCAAAAAAAGTGCTGGCAACACAGTCCATGTAGAGCATCCGTTTTTTTATCCTGATGATTGTGGAGTACATTATTAGCTAGGGGGAAGGCTCAAAACTCAAAATTTGGAATACAGTTTCTCTTGAGTTCATGTTGCTTTTGCACCTTTGTAAAGTTGAACTGTCAGTGGAAGCACTGTAAGTCGGGGACCCACTGTGTAGGGTGAGTGACCCCAGCTTTCACCAAAGGGGGATAAAATTATTTGACTTACAAGAAAATTAAGGGAATTGGGGTGAGAGAGAAGTCATCTCCCCACACTAGATGACAACAGTGCAAAAATGTTGCCAATCATGATTAGGTGGTTGAAGGAGCTAGGAGGTATGAGGAAAGGTACCTTGCCCCAGGCTTTGGGGCAAAAAGCAGGGATGATCCTGAGCGAAGTGATGAAAAAGGTGGATCTTGGTGATAATGATGCCCCTGATGATAATGGTGAGCTCATTTTCAGAGGTACTTCCTGCTGGGCATCACATGAGTTCTTGGCAAGTTTAGACATGTACCATTCACTATAGCAGCCAACAACCACATGTGGTTTTGCAAATTTAGGTCTTTCTTAAGTAAAATTAAACTTTAGTGTCATGTTTCAAGTTTTCATAGCCACAGGCAGCTGGTGGTACTGTGTTGGACAGTGAAGGCAAAACATTTCCACATTGCAGAAATTCCTACTGCACAGTACTGATCTAAGCCAGATCAATTCAAAGTGTGGTCCGTCTCTACTACGTAGAAGTTTGTCAGAAAGGAAGAATCTCAACCCTTCTTCTAATTTACTAAATCCCCAGCTTGGGAAGCTTATGGACAGTATTTCTTCAAATACATTTTTCCTGCCTCAGATTCTCTCTCTCTCTCTCTCTCTCTCTCTCTCTCTCTCTCTCTCTCTCTCTGTGTCTCTCTCTCTTCCTTGCTCTCTCTTTCTTGAAGCTTCAACTACCTTTTGGATATTGCTCCAGAGGCTCCTGAGTGTATGTTCATTTTATTTCATGATCTTTTTTCTTCTTCTTAAGAATCATTTACCTTCACCTATCTTTAAGTTTGCTGAACTTTCCTGTTGTATTTTCTGGTTTAAAAATTCCTGTTTGATTCTTTTCCATATTTTCTATTTATCTGCTCCGATTATCTTATCATTCATTAAGAGCATATTTTTCTTTATGTAACTGGACATAGTTACAGTAATTGCTTTCAGTCCTTATCTGATAATTTCAACATCTGGGCCATGTCAGACTTTGCTCCCGTTAATTGTTTTTTCCCTTGAAAGTGGAAAATGGAGATGTGTTATACCTTCCTGGTTCTTTGCATGTTAAGAAATTTTCAATTTTTTCTTGATGCTGCAGATGTTTTGTTGTGGAGATTGTGGATTTTGTTATGTTGCTCCAAAGAGTGTTCATGTTTGTATTTTAGCAAGCAATTAAATTTGTTAATTGTAAATACTGTCTCATCTGTGTGGGCCATAGTTAAAAATCTTAGTTTAACTCTTTAAGCCTTATCTGTAACCAGCTCTGAATCTCTTTTATGATGCATAATCAAGGAGCTAGCTAGGGGTTTGGACTGTCTGTCCCCAGGGTTTGGAGTATGCTTTCTTTATTCTCTCCTCTCTATAATTGTCCTTCACTATGGCTATGGCTGCCTTGGGCTCCATTCTATGATTTTGCAGGCCAGAAAGTTGGAAGGCTTTTTATGAGGGTTTAGCTGCTCTGTACTGTAACACAGCTATGGCTCAGATAAGAGCAGCAAAAATGAGAAGCTCATGCCATGGTGGTCCTTTCTCTAAGATTTGATTCCCTGTCCCCCTCATGTTCTCACTTCTGGGATATAAAGTAACTGATTTTTGCATTTTGTATATTGCTCATCGTTTGTAGTTCACAGTTCTTACACTGGGATGATTAGTCTGTTAAGATCAGACTCTGCCATGTAAGAAATAGAGCCCAGTCTTGCTGGTCAGAATTTTCTTTTTAACAGGAACCCAAAATGATTCACAGGGAGTTGAGAAGCACTGCCCTAACTCACCTGAGAGGAAAGTACTTCTCTTTTGCTCACTTCGCAGATGGGAAAATTAAGACCTAAGAAAGACACAGAGTGAATAATATGAAAAGGGACGCAGACCCATCAGAGATCTGGCTGTGAAGGTTAACCACCGTGATGTATTCTCTACTGCCATGGAAACAGATGGGCTTCCTGCTACTCTGAAATGTGGGGAAACCAAGAGATCAAAGATACGATGAGAAGGTCGTGAGTTGCTACCTTTGGTGACAGGAAGAGAGAAAGAGAGGGAGAGAGACAGGGAGAGAGAGAGAGAGAGAGAGAGACAGGGAGAGAGAGAGGGAGGGAGAGAGAGAGAGAGAGAGAGAGAGAGAGAGAGAGATGCCCAGCCGCAAAGGTGGAACTGGACTGACCGCCTTCATTCATCAATCTTTGCTTGGTCTTGGATCATTAGGATTTAATATTTTTTGAGTCACAATACCTAGTGTGAGGTGAAATCAATCCTGGGGGTGAGCCTTGTCTCTTGAAACTCTTGAGTTGGAGATCTACTTCATTTTTTATTTGATGTAAGTGAATTATTCACCATAAAGAGTAGACATTAAGCATCAACTGAATTTGAAAATTAAATCCCATGCTCATCATTCCAAGGAGCTCTAACATGACTCTTTCCTTCCAAGTTTAGAATGCTTTAGTGTTCTAAATGATCACCCTCTTCCTTTGCATTCCACTTCCTAACCATCAGCTGTAAAGTGAGTTTATGGTTTTTAGTATCCTGTGGAGTGGACCTATCCATCAGCCAAAGAAACACTTAGAAGATTTGAATATTAGCAGCCATGTGATCTACTTTCTCCAGTCAGACTCTAAGTTTCTAGGAAAAGGCCTCTTTCCAGGTCATCTGGGTTGATATGTGCATAGCATCGGTAGAGTAGGGAGAAGTAGAGGAATAGAGTCTATGGAGAAGATAGATGTAGAGCTGGCCTGGGATAAACTTTAGAAAATATCTGCTCCAATCTCACTTTGTTTTATGGAAGTGGAGGCCAAGAGAAGGTAAATGCTGTATCCCAGGCTACACAGCTATTAATAGGTAGAGCCAGATGCTTAATCCTAATCTTAGTGTCACCTATGATAGATTGAATGAACTAGGATTTGGGAGAAGATGTGTTGTCTGGGTGAAGGTCAGAATGAGTATTGTTGCTGCCAGGAAAAATACATTCCTGGGCATTTTGGAGTGAACGGTGTACACAGGTGGGAAATAAGCGCCTGGCTGATACCGTAGCAATTGAGGAAAAATCAGGGGCTGCTGGCAAAGTCAAGAAATGCTTCCCAACCCACCCAACTGCAGGACATGTAGATCCAGCACCATGGATAGTGCTGGGGGTGGGTGTGTTGGGGCCACCAAAGAGCTTCAGGCTTGTTCTGACAGATAGGATATTAATGGTCCAAAGCTGTTAAAACAGACCCAGAGCCCTAGTGTCAGTGGCCCTGGTTTTATGGCTGTGGTGAATACCACATCCTTTAGGTGGCCTCAAGGGGCCCCAGTTTCTCCTGGGGCTTCCTCCTCACTTCCATTTGCCTTGGAGTTTTTTGCGCAGTTCTGGATTATGTGCAGAATGGTCCATAGAGGAAAGCAAGTTGGTAGAGCTGCGTAGTGGTCAGTGTGAGTGCTTGTGTACCCAAGCCAGATGCTCCCTTCACCACAGCCTGCCCGTGAGGCCTTGGAAAAGTCATGTGCCTAAGGTTCTTCTTTTACTGTAAGATAAGAAAATAATGTTATCTTCCTAGTTAATAAGGTTATAGCATAATTAAGATGGGTTGATTTATGTCATGAGCAGTCTATTCTCATTATTTTTCATAGTAAGTCACTCTGTCTTAGTCACTTTCTTGTCAGTGAGACAGAATATATGACACCCACAACTTGAAGGAGGAGAGATTTATTTTCATTTACAATTTCAGAAGTTTCTGTTCGTGGGTAGCAACCTCGAACACAGAACAGCATGGTGGAAGGACCTGAGCAGAGGCAAGCTGTTTATTTTGTGACGAGCGGGAAGCAAAGAGAAGAGAGGAGCCAGGGAAGGAAATGTACCTTTCCGGGGCCCACCTCTTACAACCAGACCCCACCTCCGAGTTGCACATTCAGCAATGAACTCAGGAGTGGGTTAATCCACTGATGAGACCAGCATCCCCATGACTGGATCCCTTTTCACATATGTGGGCATTTGGGGGGTACATTCTAGATCCAAACCATAGCACGCTTTGAATACTGAATTAACAAATACTGAGTCACTGCTCCTGGGAGAAATGCAGGGCTAAATTCCTGCAAACTTCTGAATGCAAAACATCTGTCAGTAGATCAAGACATAAGCTTGTTTTATGTTTTGTTGTTTATTTAAAACTACATGATTTTGTATATTTTGTCAACTCATTAACTTTGCACTCATGGCCAACAGCACTACAAATCATGCATACACAAAGCTTATCTAACTTATGAGCTATGACTAAAACTATGCTGAATGTTTAAATTAGAACAATTGATTACAGTAAGACACATTGCTACCTGTCTCCCTTAAAATACTCACCTTTGTTTTGAACACACCGATCTCATGTTCTGAAGCAGTGCTGGAAGTCCTCTTTCCTGATTCTTTTTGAGATGTGATCAAAAGTGTGGTGAATGCTGTTGCTGAGCACCATCCAACACAATGGCAGGCTCATAAAACGTCACGGTGCGTCCTCATTCACCTTATTCACCACATCTTGTACCATGCAGCTTCTGATTTTTCCCCAAAGTTAAAATGACCATGAAAGGTAAGTGTTTTGAATTCACTCAGGACATTGAGGCAGCCATGAAAGCAAAGTTCAATCCTAGGTACAAAACAAAAAAAAAAGTTCACAAAAGAAGTCTTTCAGGACTGCTTCAGAAAATGGCAAGAGGCCAGGCATTGTGGCTCATGCCTGTAATTCGAGCACTTGAGAGGCTGAGGCAGGAGGATTTCTGTGAGTCTGAGGCCAGCCTGGTCTACAAAATCAGTTCAAGACCAGCCTGAAGTGCATACTGAAATTCTGTGTCAAAAAGGCAAAACAAAACAAAACAAAAAAAAGTGGCAAGAATGATGAGATAAGCCGGGCGTGGTGGCTCACGCCTGTAATCCCAGCACTCGGAGGCTGAGACAGGCGGATCGTTGTGAGTTCGAGACTAGCCTGGGCTACAAACTGAGCTCAAGGCCAGCCTGAACGGCATAGTGAGACCCTGTCTCAAAAACACCAGAGCTGGGGATCTAGCTCAGCGGTCTAAGCGCCTGCCTGGCAAGTGCAAGGTCATGAGTTCAATCCCAAGTGCCGCAAAAAAAAAAAAAAAAAAAAAGAATGATGAGATAAATATGTTAAAGGCAAAGGGAATATTTTGAGGGGGACTCATGGCAATGTGTCTTTTACCGTAATACATTTTTAAAGTTTGAACATTCACCATATATTTTAATCACACTGTCATAAAGCATATCACAGCTTTCTTGTGCTTAGGGACACTAGGCAGCAATTCAGCACTACACTTGGGACCATTTTAAGCAGTGAAATTACAAAAAAAAAAGGACAAAATGCAAAAATACCATATTAAACAGACCATGAGAAGGACATTTGTTTGGAGTGTGAGAGCTGAAACAGAAGGGCAATGTCACCTTGTTTAACTAGCTGGGATGTGTATGTTGGGTAACTCGAGCATTTTGTTCATCTGTATATGCCTGTGAATGACCATGAAAGCACCCTAAATATTTATTTTGAAGTTATATACAAATTTTAACATGTAGGTGAATTCTAAAACATGGATTCCTTGAATATTTGGGATCAACCACATTTAGTGTTTGATATACAGTAAATACTTAATAAATGTTTCTTATAATTATTAAGAGCTGGAAAGTAGATGGTTCACAGGGCTCATGAACTATTGCCTCAGTGAGAAAGAATGGGCAAAGTGGGATCTCCTCGGCTGGGTTTTTTTTTTTTTACTGTAAGTGTATTGAAAGGGCATTGGGAGGTCACTGAACGGGTAGGGAAGGTAGTGGGTCAGGTGAGAGGGGAGATCAAGCCCAGGCGAGGCTTAGCCACTGAGGTGCTCTGTGCAGAGTTACACATCGCCCAGCATTCATGGACACACAGTGCCAACCAGTGAGCTCCTGACTCAGCTGCCCAGAATGATCTCTCCTGGAACAGCTGGGCCAGAGTTTCGTAGTGTGAGGAAGGGCTTTGTCACCAATGGACCCTGATAGTTCCTGAAACAGGCGTGATGCTTGGATACTTAGATGACAGCAGTCCACTATGGGGCAGGTTGAAGAGGGGAAGGAGAAGAAAAAGAAAGAGGAACCAAGGGAAGGTGAAGTGGAGGGAAGGGAGAGAGAGAAAAGAAGGGGGGGGAGGAGAGAGGGAG
>RJWT010045998.1:0-11534 GCA_004365215.1 Cuniculus paca | reverse complement strand
AGTTATTTCCTATGCATGTTTATGTTTGTTAGATTCCTTGTCTTATAAATATTAAAACAGTGAATACTACCTGACACTCAGGTGCTGTTTTTCCAACCGGCTTAAAAATACTGAGGAACAGAGTATTGAAGCTGGATTCACGGTACAAAAATTATAATGAGGACTAGTGTTTGTGTCCAGAAGCTCCTCTGGTTTCTTAGGAATGATTATCTTCACGCTCAACCTGGCTGTGGGTTTCTAAGGTGTTCCACTTTCAAGATGACTTCATTCTGCTGAGATATACATATTTAAGTAATGCATAGAGGAGACATTCTTTTAGAGCTTGGAGGATGTGAATTCTGCTTCATGATGCACATCTTCTCTGCCCTGAACTTTCTACATGGGTCAGAGTGCTAAGGGTACCGAGAATCACAACTGTTGCAATGAATTCATTTTTCAGTTCTAGTTGTCATATCAATATACTTATTGGCGGGAGAAATTGTGGCTTTAGGCAGCATTTATTCCTCATTTTCTTCTTCCAACCGTAATCATAATAAATATAATGACAATGATAAAAGCAATTAATCCTTTCTGTAGTTTCAAGTATTTTGTTCAGTCTGTTAAAGCAGAAAAGTGTTTTAAACGTGAAGGACTCAGGAACTCTTCAAATTAGACTTCAAATTAGACTTATTGTTGTGAAGTGTGACTGGGGATGAAAGAGCCTGACCCAGGTCTTGCTGAACGGTGGAACACACTAGCATAGTGAATACACAAGTGCATTTGCTCTGTTCAAGTGCCATAAAAATTTATGAAATCACTTTGAGTGACTCAGAGTACATATACTAATCTTAACTTTAAAGATTTTTCCACATAATAGGTAACTACTCTTCAATAAAAACTAAGTCCATACTTCGCATAAGATTCCACCAAAATTCTTCACACATCAAAAAATATATTTCTACTGGGAATCTTGGCTGCTACTTACCTTTCTGAGTTTATGATAAAGAGCTGAATCAGGAAGTGAGGTACTATCCCTTTCTCTGGCACAACTCACTTTGGCATGACAGGAGACTACCAGGACACACGTTCAAAGCCAGAGCCACCTGTAAAAACAGAGATTATTTAGGAAAGATCTCCACAGAGCCAAACAAGGACAACATAGGATCACTAACATGTTTCCTCGTTTATAGTTCCATTATTGTACGCAGTTACCCAATGTAGTCCAGATGAAAGGAAATTTTCCAACAACAAAGAAGTAGACAATAGGAGATAGTCTACAAGGGCTACAGGTAAAGACCTCATTTCAACAACCAGAATCCTAATCTGAAATCTTAATAAAAAATGAATATAAAAATTACGATTATTATTTAGAAATTTATCTTACTTTATACTCAAAAGGGCAAAATGCTCCAGAAACAAATTTATGCCAAGATAATTGCCCCAAATTAAGAATTTAATGTAAATAAAATCATGCCATTAAATGAACAGCTGCATGAAATATTTTGTCAGATGTAGCCTATAATAACTTTCTTAATCAAACGATTTTTAAATCAAGTTACTGAATTTAATGTAACATTCAAGCTTCTTACTATGCTCTTTCCAATCAAGAAAATGTAAACTTGAATCATCAAATAATTCTTCATAGACAAATTATATGTTAAATTTTGATCATAATATGATTCTAATATCCTTAATCCTTATTTAATTCCAAGAACAGAGAACTATTACAGTATCAAAATCTTTACTACTGCCATTATAGCTATTATATTTTGTGTTAGATAAAATTTTTTGAGCACTTATTGTGGGTGATAAACCTTTCTAAGTGCGTACTATCATTGTTTTATTGCTAACAATAGCATGTTGTTAGTTGATGCTGTTACTATGGGTTAAGAAACTGAGGATTATGTAGTTCGGATAACATACCACAAACCATACAACCATTAAAAAGCTTCAAACAAAGTCAAATGCAGTGCTGATTTACATAGCTTTGGAATTATATTTCCATGCATTTGAAGGTTTAGATGAACCAACATTGCTTATGTACCACCACATATCAGAAATTTCACATTAAATATGATTTAGCTTGGAAAAAGACAATGGAAAGTATCTACGGTTTAGAAAATATTTTTATGTTTATATATGTACTTAGAATTTGTTCACGTACATGGAAGTTTAGACAATTATGTTGGCTATACTATTTTATATGCTATTATTGTTCTTCATTTAGTGTCACACTGCAAATACTTATTGCGATAACATATTTATAATCATTATTTTTAAAAGATGAAAATATGTTATGTAAATCATGAGACTACTCATTTATTATTGCATATTTGACAACTAATATAGGTTGCTCCTCAAAGGTTAATATCTAAAAACCTTGCAAATTATTTTGACATATACTCTCAAAAGAAACATATGATCACTTTCAGAAGAGTAACAAAATTCCTTTAAAACTATTATAAAGCAAACATAGAAGAAACCACCCTAAATGCAATATTATAATATTTCCTCAATGTTTTCTTGTTTTTATTTTTGTTTCTCTTTTTTTAATTTTATATTGACACTTTTGATCCATTTTGGATTAATTATTTATAGGTTTTTAAGTACATATTCAACTTTGTTCTTTTGCATGTAGCTATCCAGTTCCTCTAGCATCATTTCTTTCAAAACCGTCCTTTCCCCGCATTTTGTTAAACCTGTCAAAAATTATTTTGTCATAGATGTGATGGTTTTTTTCTTAGTTCTCTATTCTATTTCATTGGTCTGTATTTGTCTTTATGCTGGTAAAACACTTGATTACTGTAGCTTTATAGGAAGTTTTGAAATCAGAAAGTTTAAATCCTTTAACTTCATTCTTTTTCAGAAGGTTCTGGCTATTTGAAATCTCAAAGTCCACATGAATTTGAGGGCAAATTTTTCTCATTCTAAAGTAGAGTTCTCTGAAATTTTGATGGTAGTTACAATGGCAGATGACTTTGTGCATATTAACATCTTAATATACTAAACTTCTCAGTCATTTCACATGCAAACTGTCCCCATTCATTCATGTTTCTTAAATTTCATTTGGAAATGTTTTATAGGCTTAATTATGCAAACCTTTCACTTTCTTGACTTTTATTTTTTTGATACCATTAGAAATAAAATTAAATTTGTAATTTATTTTTCTGATCACTTATTGCAAAATTTAGCAATGCAGCTTCTTTATGTATATTTACTTTGCACTTCTTTGCTGAATTCCATTTACTAGTTCTAACAATTTGAGGGGAGTCTTCAGGATTTTTTATGCATAAGATCAAATCAATTCTGAATATGGATAATTGTGTTTCTTTTTCTTGCACACATTTACTTTTCCTGTTGAGTTCCCTTCCTTTGTTCTCAATTTTAGAGAAAAAGCTTTCAAGGCTCACCACCATGTATGATGACTGTGGGTTTTTCATATCCATAACTGTTATTACGCTGAGATAAATTCCTTCTATTTTTAGTTTGCTGAGTGTTTTTATTATAAAATTGTGCTAAACTAGGTCAAATACATTTCCCTATAAAATTCAGATGATCACGTGAATTTGTTTCCTTCATGCTGTTAATATGCATCACACTGACTCATTTTCATATGTTGAATCATCCTTGCATTCTATGTGATGATACAGAATCCTTTTATTTTGTTGAGGACTTTTGTATCGATTTCATGAGAGATATCGATCCGCATAGTCTTAGAGAATAAATCTGAGAGTTTTCATGTTCAAAATGTTTTCAAATATTTGAGTAAGATGTGTGTTCTTTTTAATATGTTTGATAGAATTTATCAATGAAACCATAGGGCATTTACTTTTCTGACTGTTTTATTATTGATTCAATCTCTTTACTGTTTGGAATGTCTGTATCTGTGTGATGTATTCTTCATGAGTTTATAGAAATTTTCTCATTTCCTTTACATTATTCAATGTGACTTAGAATTATTCTAAGTATTCTTTTCTTAATAAAAAGTAGGGTTTTAAAAATTTAATTAATATCTGTTGGTAATGCATGAAATTTACATTCACTTTGGGAACTAAGCATATGCATGTAACACAGCTCGTTTCTTTTTGAATTCTCTCCTCTTTCCTACCCACTTCCCTCCCTTCACTATAAATTGCTCGTTTTCATCCTTCTCATCATTGTTGTTTGCTCACGTTCATGACATATAATGTTCGCATTCATTATCGGTATTTGATACCTGTACATAACACATTTTAAATCTCCTTATTTCCCCTACCCTTCTCTCCCTGCTCACGGTGCTCTTTTTTTAATCTTTTAAAAGATGTAGAATTTTCCCAACTTATATATCTGATTTCATTCATCTGTGCCCTCTCTCTTTTATTTTAGCTAAAATCTTTTTAGTTTTTAAAAAATCTTTCCCAAGAACTCACATTTGGTTTTGTTTTTTCCTATTTGGCTTATATTTGTTTTTTTCATATCTACCATTTGTGGGATTAGTGTATTCTTTTTTCTAATTCCTTAAATTGTAAAATTAGACTAATAAAACTCGCCTTTTTTTCAATTTTTATTTTTTTAGTGCATATTTACAGTACCTAATAATTACATTCCTCATGGGGGTTGGTACACATGATAACCATCTCAATTCTTTTCTCATTCCCTTCCTTGCCACTTCTGCTTCTTCTCCCCATCTCTTGGTTTCTTTCCCATTCACAAAAGATCTATCTACCTATATTATCTAATCTATCTTTTATTTTGCTCTTTATTTACATTTCATGTTTCTCATATAAGAGAAAATGTTCGGTAATTAAAATTATGCACAAATGTATCACTTATCACATTACAGACATACACACATACCCATGTTTATAGTAGCACAATTCCCAATGACTAAATTTTGGAAGTGGCCTATGTGTCCATCAACAGATGAATAGATTAAAAAAAATTTGACATTTATACACAAGGGAGTCCTACTCCACTTTAAAGAAGGATAAACGAGCCATCTGCAGAAAATAGTTGCACCTTGAAATCATAATATTAAGTGAAATCTAATAAAAATTTTCCTATTTTAATGTTATTATATATATTATTTTTGCAATACTTTTATTGGGACTTGTAAGTTTTGTTATACTATATTTGGTCTTCTATCCTTTTCTTTTTTTCGTTTTTTTTTTTTTTTTTTTAAATCCAGAATTGAACTCAGGACCTCATGCTTGCCAGGCAGACTCTGAGCCGCTGAGCTATAACCCTGGCCCGCTATACTGTATTTGCATTTTCATTCATGGTTAGATGTTTTGTTACTCAAATTGTGATTTCTTCTTCCATCCAATAGATGTTCAAGGGTATGTTTTTCAATATCCAAAATTGTGTGAATACTTTAATTTCACCTTCAGGCCTATGTGAATAGAGAAAATACATTGCTATTTATCATTTAAATCTATTAAGACTTAACTTGCGAATTAATAGGTGGTCTAACTTGAAGAATAGCCTGTTTGCTATTGGGAAAAATAGGTATGTTGCATTCCTCAGGAAACTGTTGTTTGTGGGATGTAATTGACTTATTGCATTAAGTCTTCTATTTCATTATGTCTCTTCTATCTGAATGTAATGTCCTTTATTGACAGTGGAATATTAACGGTTCCAAGTATTTTTGCAGAATGATCAATTTCTCTTTATAATGCTGCTAATTTTTTGATGCATATATTTTGATGGTCTGGCATTTCTAATAAAAATACTTGTCACAGCTCTAACTTCTTTATATATATTGAAACTTTTAAACGAGTTTTCTTCTTTATAACTTGTAAGCTTTTTAAATTTATGTCTTTTTTCTGATGTTTTTGCAGTACTTCTTCCTTACTAGCAGTTGTGCTTTATATGGTTCCAGAATCCAGAAAGTCATCATGTTCCTATCATATTAAATAGAAATTTCCAGAAATAAACATTAAGTTTTCAATTGTACACTACTCGAGGTAACATGATGAAATCTCACACCATCTCTCTCTCTCTCACTGGAATTCAAATGATATGGCACCTTTCTGACAGTCATGTAGCGGGCATGTCAGATATCTGATCAACTGGTATCACAGTGCTTGTGTTCAAGTAACTGGCCTTTTACTCAAGAATAGTTTCAAAGTATTAGAGTAGGGAGGCTGGTAATTAACCTCACTACTGGTAAATACCAAACAGAAGCTGAAATGTTCTTCCATTATGTGAAAAGATGAAACTTCTTGACTTAGTTAAGACAAGAAAAAAAATTTCACAATGAAGTAGCTAAAATCTCCAGTAAGAATGAAACTTCTACTCATGAATTATGAAAAAAACAAAAAAGAAATACATATTATTTTTGCTATGTACATTGGAAGTCATTTATTAATAAGAGGAGCTTGGTTCTGTCATTTTCCTATTTTTCTTTTATATCCTATGACATTTTGGTCTTTTAGTTCCTGACGTACTCTCTTCTTTTGTGTTTTGTGGACTTTTTAAAATAAAACTGTTAATTTTCTTTCTCATATATTTTTGTAAATATTAAGTTCCTACTTTCTATGTTATTATGTTACAGGCAACTGAGTTAGACAGAAATATTATAGGCAGTCAGACAGGGCTAGGTCCTCAAAAGAGTCAGTGCAGAAGAACAGATACCTTGCAACTGTGGGGAAGACAGACACTTCCCATTGTGGACTAGACCTCAAGACAAAGGTCAAACAAATATACCCACATCCTAAAGACTGATATGCCAAATAGTTCTCGATTGCCCTGAGGAAGCCAGGAGTCACCATCCCAACCCCTTATGGGAAGAGTCACTGCTCTTTAAGCATGCCTGCTTGCTGTGTGACTCACTTCCCCATTTCTTCCCGATTTAATCAATTTTACCAGAGCAATTAATCTTACTGGATAACCATAGTTCTGTCCCACCTTATGCCCACCTTGTGAGTTCCCATGTTTTCCCCACCTTAGACTTGCCTCACTTTGTGTTTTTGCTCTATAAAAGTCCTTAGAAAAGACAGTCTTTGGCAACCCATTTAGGACCCCTTCTGTTTCTCTGATAGAATCCTTTTTTTCTCTCAATAAATACATTTTGCTCTTAACCTCTGTTGTTCCTAAAATTCATTCTTCAATTTTAGAGAACACGAATTCATACTGGACATATGGTAGGTTGGAAGTTTCATTCCCCTGTATCAATTACAGTAGGTATTGAATTTAACACCCTAAAGTTTTAATAGTCTAATTTATAGTCTTTCAACTTCAGTAAGATACAAATATCTCTTCCTTTACAGATTTCTTCCAATTCCTTTCAACTGTTGATGTCATGTCTCAGATGACATTTTATACATTTTACACCTCCAATTCCTTGAAATGCCTTAGACTCTTAAGTCCTGTAGGAAATAAGATGAAGAATTACTAACCAAAGTTACAATAATACTTCGTTTTACAGTAATATTTTTAAATGTACTAGTCTCTTAAATCACATAGCAAACATGTGTTATAATAATACTTGTTTTTATAATTGCCTATGTATTTGCATTTATACTTATAGAAATCTTTATTTCTACATATGGTTTTGGATTAATTTCTACTGTCCTTTCATTTCACCATGTAGAACTACTGTGAAAATCTCTTATAAGGCATGTCTATTGATAACAACCTTTGTCAACTTTCATTTATTTGGGAATGTCTTTTGATGGAGAATTTCTGCACATAAGATTTTGAGTGACAGCATTGTTTCTTTTATAAAGAAATGTGTTGGTTCACTGCCTTCTGGATTTCAAAGTATCTGATAAGAAATCTGTTGATTTGTTTTCAGGATCCCTTTTATGTGATGAATCACTCCTCTTCTGATGCTTTAATAGTCACTTTTTCTTTTGCCTTCTACAGTTTATTTATACTAGGTCTTGATATGAATTTCTTTGAATTCATAAGCATCTTAGATATTGACAGTAATATCGTTCATAAAGTTTTAGAAGTTTACTTTTCAGTCATTATTTATTTGAATAATGTCTTTTTAGTCCCTTCATTCTTTTATTTCCTTCTGGGAATCTTATAATATGTATGCTGGTCCTACAGAGTCTTTCAACTCTGTAACTGAACTGATCCTCTATCTTCTTTCCTTCTGTTCCTAAGAACAGAATATACTATTTCTTTTTGTGTTTACTGATTCTTTCTTCTACCCTTTATGATTGCCCTTTATATCACTCCAATGGATTTTTTCAGTTCGATTACTATAAGTTTCATCTTCAGAATTTCTTTTTGGTTCCTGTATAAGTTTTCTATCTTTTTACAGATATTTCATACATCATATTCTTGACTTTATGCAAGTGTTTCTTTAGGTCATGGCACAACTTTTTTTTTTTTTTTTTTGTGCAAGGGATTGAACTCAAGCAAGCAGCTCTATCACTGAGATATACCCTTAGCCCTTGAATGTTTTTAAAACTGTCATTTTAGACTCTTTGTAAAGTAGACCTACCAGCAGAGCATTTATAGAATTTCTGTTAAATTTGTTTGAACGTACCAACCTTTTACTTTTTTGATTTACCTTGTGATTTTTCATTGAAAAAAAGTTTGAATCTAATTATATAGTATCTCTGGAAATCAGATCCTGGCCCTCTCCAAGGTTTATGTGTTTTGTTATGCTTTTACTTTCAATTGTTATAGTCTATTTCAAGGATCAACCTGCAAAATAAACAAGGTTTTCTTAGGTCTCTTCTGAACTTTTGCCTTTTTTGGACATGTATAGTCACTTTATTATTTTCACTGTATATTCGGTTGCTTTTGAGTGTTCTAGCCTTTAATGTCTATATTACAAAAAAAGAGGAAAAAAAATGAAAGGGGAAAAATATTGATCCTCTAAATACCTGGTAATCGTATCAGCTAAAGTCCTTTGGAGAGGATCTTGTCACAATGAACACAGGTGCAGTGGTATTCAGTTGCTTCTTTCTCTGTACCTCTTTGATCATAAGCAGCCAGAAGAAATCAGAGAAAAAAGGCCTAAATTTGGAAGACACCATGCTCCTTGCCTGCCCAAGTTTCTGCAAGCTCTGTGCAAGTTGTTAAGGGAATATATAAACTGCTGCCTTACATGGATGCGTAACTGCTATTATGCTTATAGCCAAAATTAACCACAATTCACAGTTGTAGCCTTCCTATGGAATTCTCAAGCCTTCAATAAATCCCAGAGATCCAAGTAGCTCTATCAAAATGATTCTGCAAGTGCAAGAAGGTGTCAGTGGTGAGGCAAATTCCTGGTGCATCCTACTCTACCATCTTTCCAAAATGTTTTGCATAGTTCTTCATAAATGATAGGCTAGTGGGGTCCATTCTTATTAAACTGGCATACTGAAACCATTTATAAATTTTGAAATATCATTTCAAGAAGAAGAGATATAGATTTTCAATAACAAAGATTTATGGTCAGAGTTAGTTTTAACTTTAGGTTCTGGTCATAACTAACTATGTGCTTTGCAGTGCGTCATCTACCTGCACTATTTTAAAAATCAAACACAAATAAGAACTGATGGTACCATGAATATATCACAAAATTTTGGTAATGGCTTAATTAGATAATAAAAATTTTAAAGTAATGATTTAATCTAATACTAGATATTATTGGTAATAACATTTTATTAAAATTTAACAAAATCGATCTTTAAGAGTATGTTAGAAAAGAAGTTTTTGGAATTATGATACACAAGTTTAATTCCAGCATATACTGAACTCTAAATAGAAGAATTCTTACTGAAATTTTTTAAATGTACTAATAGAGTTTGTCTTTTCCCCATTTATTTATTTATTTATTTTTACTTTTTTATCTTGTGGTTTTTTTTTTGTCTTTTTTTTACTTTTCCCCATTTAAATCTTGGAAATAATACATTTCCTTCAACATTTCCTCATTATATATGTACCATGCAAGGTAATTCTTTGTATGTTTCAGTCAAAGGTTTAATTAATTTATTTTTTTTTAGAAAGGCAATTTCTGGTCTACGTTTAAGTGATGAGTTTATTCAGCTATTATAGTATTAAGTTACTAAAATAATTCCTATTTTCCTTTTAACAGTAAAATAACAAAACAAAATTGTGGGTGTTTGGGGGGTTGCTTTTTAGTTCACACCGGATGTTTCAATGTATCTTAAATTATAACCTTCAGCAAGTAGTGAAACTACCTCTGAAATCAACCACAAGGATGCCCACAACCCAGTGTGATGACAACACATCTTGAATTCCTGACACAACATCTTAGTTACTTAGCATGTCACTGATACTGGACTCTCAGATATACAAGATGAGTGGTCTTGACTCTGCTTCTGCTCATACTTCATATATTTATAAGTTGAACAAAATTTCACCCACTCTCTTTAACTGCTTTTTGTGGAATGAAGTGATTACATGGTCTCTGCTTAATACATTTTCATTCCTTTTCATTCAAAGAAAATAAATCAGATAAGGTGACATTTACAGATACGTTATCAACTAAAAACTTGACAGTGACAGTAGGCTTCCAGTGTTCTGGAGATAAGTAAAATACGATGCAATGTGTAGACAGAGTCAGACCCTTCGTTAAATGAATAAGGTGGCATATTGAAGATCTCTTTGGGGAGGTGGGTGAAACCATTGTAGATCCCACACGATGGGAGGATAGAGAGAAGAATGGGACTCATGAATAAACTGTTCTGTTATTATTTGGGTAGTTTTGGTCATATTTGCTAAATAATGTGACCTCCCTCTTTCTCCTTCTATTTATCCTTGTTCTACAGATGAAGAGTAGAGCCCAGGGGAGATTCAATAATTTGCCCAAGATTACAGTGTTAATAGAAGACAAAAATGGAGTTGGAATTAAGCCTGTCTGGTTTCTAAGTACTTCCAAGGTTATGATCATACGAACACTTCCCAGGTCTTTGCACACAAAACCTTTACTAAGGAACTGATTCCAGCTTGCCTTACCCATTGCCACTGTTTGTCTCTGCCTTTACAAGAACCATGCACAGATTGCAATGGCAAGCAAAAACACCAAAACAACACTCAGGATTTGGAGGCAAATTTACTGATGGCAATGGGCATTGATCAGGATCACTCTCAAAATATCAGGCCTTGATCTCTGGTAATCTAGGGCTTTTATCGATAAAGCAAGCTGTAAGTACAGAGGTAGACTGGCTTGTCAATTGGGGATTGGTTTATACAATGTGCATCATAGTGACCAGCTATACATCACAATGACCAGCTGTTTCTAAGAGACAGAAACAACTGGAACAGGAACTGGAACTATTACCTGGAGAACTAACAAACTAAAGTATACTGTCTTGGGGGAGGGACATTTTCTGCCACATTTTTCCCCTTTTAATTTTCCTGGCAACTCTTTGCTGCGTATTTTACATGTGATCTTCAGAGACAAGGCCCAAGTAGAATTTAGACCTGTCTGTTAACAGGACTCTGGCAAGGTAGTGAGGGAGTTAATCTGATCTAGGAGAGTGTCAAATGTGTCTTGGACGCCTATCAAATCTTGGTCAAGTGTTTGATTGATTGTTCTATTCTCTTGGGGGAACCGTCCATACAGTTTAAGGAAAAAAAAAAAAAAAGCAGCTAGCAGGGGG
>RJWT010045997.1:0-11529 GCA_004365215.1 Cuniculus paca | reverse complement strand
GCATAGCGAGACCCTGTCTCAAAAAGACAAGAGCCAGGGATCTAGCTCAGTGGCCTAAGCGCCTGCCTGGCAAGCACGGGGTCATAAATTCGATCCCCAATATCGAAAAAAAAAGAAAGAAAATTTGCCTAGTCAGTATAAAAGAAAAAAAAAAGCACATTCCACAAATATACCTTTTGCTTTGTTTTTTCTAACTTGGATTTCAGTTTTCTTCCTCTTTTTCCAGTCCATCCAGTCACAAATTCTGAACCTTAGGGAGGGGGACAGAAGAACATTTCATAGGACACACTTTATTACATAATTTAACATACGTATTCTTATCTATGAAACTTACATAAGCTCCATACTTACCCAGAGAAGTTTCTGCAGTAAATGAGTGTTTGGTTCCTCTATTAGATTCAAATACAAAACCAGGTAAATCTTCTTTCAATATCGTAGCTTGCTGACCATCTGAGTTATGAATGGCAATCTCTCCTTCTTTCAAACATGTTAATGACCAGTTCCCCACAGTAAGTTTAGTGGGTCCTGGTGCTGAGAGTATAGGTTGACTTGAAGTAGATGGTTTCACTTGGCCTCGGGCTCTCTGTAACTTTTCTAAGAATTCACTTCTGCTTTCTACAAAGAGAAAATACTTGTTTTAAAACCTCCTTCCTTTCAAATATTCCATATTAAAACTAAACTAAACTAAACTAAACTAAACTAAACTAAACTACTCATTGGAATGTCCCTTTTTTCTTTTTTTTGGTACCGGGAATCAAAACTTATGACCTCATTCTTACAGGCAGTTGCTGCACCACTGAGCTAAATCCTCAGCTCTTAGAATGTTCATTTTATAAATTAAGAATGAAGAGAGTTTTGTTCTTTGTTATCTTCTCACTGGTTTGATTTATTTAGGTTAAGACATAAAAACAATTCAACAGACCTAATTTTTTAAACTGAGATTTCTCAGAAAAGATGTAACCTGACATAGCAATATTCCTATGCAATTTATCATTAAATGACAAAAAACAGTCCTAAGAGAGTGGAGACATTAAAAATAGTTATAGTACTATTTCTTGTCTCATACAATAAAAAAGTATTTATGAAACATTTTCATAGTACAATAATTTTTCTTCATTATTAAATAAAGTGGGCACATGATCAATAAGGATACACTGCTCCCACCACAATGGCAGCAAAAATACAAGCATAAAAACAAATTACAGAAGCTAAGAAAATATTTTAATTGAAATACCTGAACTATCCGATCCACCTTCAGGACTACCGCTTGAATACATGGTGGCAAGTTTTCCATCCAATATAAATCTGAACCATCCATTACTGCCATTAGATAATTCCAAGGCTGCTGCATCACTCCAAATATATAAGCAGTCCCTTCCTCTAATGATTGACCAGTCTCTCCAATGATATGGTTTACCTTGCTGCAATTCTTTAGCATCTTCCTGTGGTTCATCTTCCTAAACATATAGAATTATTCAATAAAATATAGAGAATAATCTTATTTCAAATATTCTACGTATTTTTAAAACAAAACATTACTATAAGTCAAATTCAGAATTTAAGCATCCTAGCATAATTTGTATTTAGTTGCTGTCTTTTTTTTTTTTTTTGGTGTCAGGGATTGAACTTACGACCTTGCTCTTGCCAGGCAGGTGCTTATGCCACTGAGCTAAATCCCCAGCCCCACCTCTAAGTCTTAAAAACAAGTCCTAAAAATGTTATTAAGATCATATAAATAATCCTTAAGTATATCCTGTCCAGGTGTAGTGATAAAGACCAATGAATAAGACCTTTACATACATTTAGCTAATACTCTAAGACTGTGGTAAACTCACTACATTTCTGAGCCTAATTCATGCTTTATAAAAAATGGAAGCTTATAGAATCATTGGTATTCAAACTAACTGGTAAAACGGAATCACCAAAAAAGCTTTTTAAAAGTAAATTCTGGACTGGGGATGTAAATCAGGGGTAGAACATTTGCCTAATACACAGGAGACCCTGCATTTGATATTCAGCATTATTTAAAAAAAAATCTTTTTTAAAGAAAATGTGGTATGTACATACAACAGAATACCATACAGCCATAAAAAGAATAAAATCCTGTTTGTGGCAACATGGAGAGAAATGGAGGATATTATGTTAAGTGAAACAAGCCAAGCATATAAAGACAAATACTACCTATTTTCATTCATAATTGACAGCTAAAATATAGCTAGCTTCTGAAAGAAGAGAGTAGAATAGTGGTCACTAGCAGAAAGAAAATGGACAGTTGGAACAGAGGGAGGCTGGATAACAGATAACAAAATACAGTTAGAAGGAACAAGCACTAATATTCTATAGTGTATGAGTCATGGTGACTAAAGTCCACAATGAATTTCATTTAAAAAACTAGAAGAGAGAAGTTTAAAAGTTCCAAACCCAAAGAAGTGACAAGTGTTTAAGGAGACCAAAATGCTAATTACCCTGATTTGATCATTATATACTGTACACATGAAATTATCATACTGTACCTATAATGTACTGTATACAATGACATGTCAAACACCAAAAATTAATTCTAAGGACGCATTCTTTAGTCAAGTAAATCAAATGTACAGGATCATTTCTCTGACCATCTTGATAGTTTATTTAGAGCACATTTTTGAAAATATGGAATAAAATAAGATGGTAAACATTTTGTAGCCTAGCCTAAGATTCTTAAGTTTTTTTTGTTGTTGTTGTTGTTGTTTTGCGGCACCAGGGATTGAACTCACAACCTCCTTCTTGCCAGGCAGGCACTTAGGCCACTGAGCTAAATCCCCAGCCAAGATTCTTAAGTTTTTACTGACATCTAAAGATTGAGAATATCCACACAAAATGAGGATTATGAGTTTCTCTAAACCTAAGAATTTCTGCTCCAGACAATGATGGATTAACAAGCACCAAGTCTTTCATTCACTGTGATTAACCAAAACCTTGACAAAATATACAAAAAAAGTATTTTCAAATACAGAGCAGTAGGTAACACAAGTCTCTGATCTCCAAAAAAAAAAAAATGGAAACAATGTGAGCCTCTTAGACCCAAGGACAGTTTTCTGGCTGGGATCATGGAGAGTGAGAACATAAAAGTCCAACAGTCTTAAAATGCAAAAATGGAGACTGGAGTTTTGGTTGGACTACATGGAAACTGAGTTCAGATTAGAGAGCTAAGCAGTAAAGGCCGACAGACATCAGCAAAGTGGTTTCCACTGAGTAATAAACTACTCATGTGTAAAAGGATGCTCTATATATAGTGTATGTGCTGCTGAAGCAAGCACAGAATGATGATACTCTGTAAGACTGAGAAAAGAACAATTGGAAAGCTGTTGGCTGACCAAATTCAAAAGGTCACAAAATGTGGCCGGCCAGCCAGCCTATGGAGTTGTTCTCAACAGCCAGAATGGAAAGCCCTCATGGATTATCCAGGGTCATCAGTGAAGATCTCAGAGGAAGCACATAGTAAGGATCATTAATATTTTGAACCTTCTCTAGTACATCTTAAAAACAGGCCTGAAAGGAAATTTTCTTCTCTAAAAGTAATGACTGGCTTCAACATTCTTTAAGAAAAAAATGACAAAATCCAGAAATTCATCAGTATAACACATGTAATGTCCAATACTTAATAAAAAATTACTAAAAAAGCATGAAAATATGACACATAATTAGAAGTAAAGTCAGTCAATATAAAGAAATCTAGAAGTAAGACCTGATAGAAGTATGAGGCAAGGATATTAAAACAAATATAACTATTTCCAAAAGGGAAATAACATAACACAAAAACAGAAAAAAAGATGAAAATATAATACATAAAATGAAAACCTCACAGGAACAAATCAGTGCAAGGAAAACAATTTACAGACTCAAACCAGGTATGATGTTAAACAAAAGCAACTGGGGAAAAAAAGTTTCAAGCCAGGCATCGTGGCACATGCCTGTAATCCCAGCACTCAGGAGGCTGTGGCAGGAGGATCGTTGCAAGTTCGAGACCACCCTGGGCTACAAACTGTGCTCAAGGCCAGCCTGAACTGCACAGCAAGACCATGTCTCAAAAAGACAAAAAAAAAAAAAGTTTCAGTGACCTATACAATTAATCTAACATAATAATTTGATAAATAGGCAAAATTATTTGAAGCACTAACAATGAAAACTTCTCCAAATCTAACCAAAACTATAAGCCCATACATGAATCAAAGAAAATTAACGAATGCTTAGCATAAGAAAAAATACTCAAAAAGGCACAAAAAGTGTGAATACCCCCAAACATAGCAAGGCATATGTAAGTGAAAATGATGAAAATCTTGAAAAGAGCCAGAGAAAGAAAAGATACATTATATATAAAAAATATTCTCATCAAAAAAAAATATATTCTCATCAGAAACTAGGTCAGTGAGCTGGGTGGGGAGGCACATCCCCGTAATCCCAGCACTTGGGAGACTGAGGCAGGAAGATCACTCGAGTCTGAGGCTATCCTGGGCTCCATAGTGAGTTCAAGGCCAGTCTGAACTATGTAGGTAAGACCCTGTCTTGGAGTAAAAAAAACTATGCCAATCAGTGAACAATGAAACACTCCTTGAGTGTTGCACTACTGTAAACCTGTAATCCCAGCAGTCTGGAGGTTGAGGCAGGAGGATCCTGCAAATTCAAGGCCAGTCTGTGCTACAAAGTAAGCTCAAGGCTAGCCTGAACTGCATAGTGAGACATGTCTCGAAAAACAAAACAAAACAAAACAAAACAAAACACAACACAACCAATTCCTCAGCAGTATATACTTAGTATGTCCAAGTTTCCAGGAACAATCCCAAGGATTTTATGAAAAGCAAAGTAAACCAAGGACTGAACACAGACAATAGTTTTGTTTTGTTGGGTTTTTGTTGTTGTTTTTGGTTTTGGTTTTTTTGGTGTTTTTGAGACAGGGCTTCACTATGAGTTCAGGCTGGCCTTGAACTCACTTTGTAGCCCAGGTTGACCTCAAACATGCAACAATCTTCCTGCCTCAGCCTCTGGAGTGCTAGGATTACAGGAATGCGCCATCATGCCCAGCCCTATTTTTTCTTGTATCTCCCACTAATGCCAAGGATTAACGAGATTTAGAAAACACATACATACCTTCATCTCCCTTAAAATTTTGCAACCATAACCCATACCCTACCACTTCCTCAAAAATACTACTTTGTCAGAAATATAAAATAAACATTCACTAAACATTAGGAATAAATTTTGCTGATAATTTGTAGAAATCAATGAGGTATACTGTACTTGCAGTCTAAGGCAAGAATTATCTAAAAATACTGAAACTAGTATAAGAAGTTTAATGAGAAACAGCATTATTTACATAACCTCAACTTATCTACTTACAAATTACCAAAGGGAAAAGAGTAACTTTACAGGAAAAAAAAAAAAATCTAGTGCAGCAACCAAGTGATCCAAATTAACATCATCAACAAAAAGGAAAACATTATATGTAAGGCAAATTCAGCACTTTTATAATAATCTTACTAAAAACACATAACCTGTATCTAATTACAAATAAACACTGACACAAATGCAAAGTGAAACGCTTTTCCCAAATTACTGGTTTGTCTGCTTTGAAGGGTAGGAAGGAAAAAGGCAGGCTGTCAAAACTATTGTAGAGGGGATCTAGCTCAGCGGTCTAAGCGCCTGCCCGGCAAGCACAAGGTAGTGAGTTCAATCCCCGGTGCCGCAAAAAAAAAAAAAAAAAAAAAAAAAAAAACTATTGTAGATTGGCAGAAACATGATAAATAAATGTACTGTGTGCCTCTGGATTGGATTTTAGACCAGAAAAAAATTTGCTATGAAGGACATTAAGGATGAAGGCAAAATTTAAATATAATCTACGAGACATTAGTTTTCTATAAATATTAAAAGAAAACATTTTCAAGATGTTGGTGATAGAACCTAGGCAAGTATACTACCACTGAACTATATAGCTTTAGCTCCTAAATATTAAAGCCTTCTGATTTGGTTAGGACTACACAAGAAAATGTGCTTTGTTTTACTGTGGTTGTAGTAGTGGCAGCATGGATTAAACCCAGGGCCCTCACAGTAAGCTATACCCCTAGCCCATTTTATTATTGTTTTTAAATTCCGAGGTGGGGCCTCACTAAATTGCTAGACTGCCAAAGCTGGGCTTAAACATGAAATTCTTCTGCTTCTGCCTCCTAGAGTGCTTGGATTACAGATATGCATGACCATGCCTACTGAAAGCATGCTGCTCTTTTGGTGAAGTATTTAGATATAAAAGAGGCATACTGAGCAAGGCATAGTGGCTCACGCCTGCAATCCCAGCACTCGGGAGGCTGAGACTGGAGGATCGTTGTGAGTTCGAGACCAGCCTGGGCTACAAAGTGAGCTCAAGGCCAGCCTGAATGGCATAGTGAGACCCTGTCTCAAAAAGACAAGCGCTGGGGATTTAGCTCAGTGGCCAAAGGGCCTGCCTGGCAAGCGCTAGGTCATGAGTTCAATCCCCGGTGGCATAAAAAAAATAAAGGAGGCATACTGCTAGACATGGTGTTGTATGCCTGTAATCCCACTGTTCAGGATGCTGAGGCAGGATGCAAGTTCAAGGGCAACCTGGGCTACACAGTGAACTCAAGGCTAGCCTAGACGGTCTCAAAAAAAAAAAAAAAAAAAACTCTACAACAAACCAAAACCAAAACAAATGAAAAAGGGGGCACACTATAGTCAGTTTATCTTCAAATAATATTCTTAAAATGTAGACACAGGGTTTTATGAAAATGATAAAGCAAATGAAGCAAAATGTTACTAATGAGTGAATGTTGAGGGTATTGTGACACTTTTAACTATATTTGGAACTTCCTACATTGAAATTCTGTCAATAAAAAATTTAAAAAGAATATTGATCAACTAAAAAAAGTGTAGGTAGGTAGTCGTAGGCCATTATTTTCACAAGAGCAATCATAAATTGAAAATACATTTCTTCAAATCAAGCTGTTTCTGACTCCATTACAATTAAAACCACTTACTTTTTCTGGTTTTGATTCCTCTTCATTCTCATCATCAGAGGAAGGACCTGCCAAAGTTGATACTTTGCTAATTACACCAAGTCTGGCTAGTTGATCCAAGAAAATATCACCACCTTTATCTACTAAATCCCTTATGATCTGCAAAGCCAACAAGTGGCCATCATCATCATCCTGGAGGGAGGCAAAGAAAAGGAGCACATGATAGCAAGGAAATTAAAGGAATATGATAAAAACAAATCCAGTTTCCTAAAACAGACAAATCCATTAATGTACACAGACAAAATGGTTTATTGGAATTAAAACAAATTTTCTATTTCACTAACTACTATCTAAAGGGAATTAAAGGTACAAGAATTTCAAGAAAGATGAAAAACTGACCTCTTGATCAAGGACAGTTGCAGTGATTTCCACCAATATTGTAGGCAAATTGTGACCAACATCAGAATCGCAAACTTCTTTTAACAGTGCTTCAGAACAAAAATGAATCATTTTTCTGATTAGCGCAAGACTCGCTTTCCTTGAAAAGAAAGGAATTTTGTAAAGCCAAGTTATAAAGCTAAATTAAACCAAAATGCAACTGTACCTTACTGTACCTATCCAATATTAAGTTTTATTTACTGCGCTAAAAAGTACAACCAAGTGTATTTTTCTCTCTCAAACTGATTCCAAAAATAAATAAAGACAGCCTCAAGGATCTCCTATTTGCTGAAAAACAGACTGAATCTTTGTCCAATTAGTTACATTAACTCTTAAAACGATTATTTTTCCAGACCTCTTTAAAATTCAATGTAGCCTTTCTTTTAAAACTTAGTGAAGAAATCCTGAGTCTACCATCTTAGAGAAAGAAAAATCAGTCAGGTGTGGTGGCGCATTCCTGTAAACCCCAGTACTTGGGAAGCTAGAGTGAAAGAATCACCTTGTGCAAGAGGCCAGCCTGGGCTACATAGCAAGACCCTGTCTCAAAAAGCCAAAAAGAAAAAAAAAAAAGAAAAAGACAAAGAAAAGGAGACCGAAAACGCCGGTTTTCATGAAGTATTTCCCTACTGATGCTGCTATCCTCTGTTGTGAAGCCTTCACTCACCTGCTGTTCACCCTTTATTTCCCAAACAGTGCACAGGAAATTAAGGATAAATAGCTAATGTCAGCATATAGACAACTCCTTAATTATGTGACTCAAAACTGTTTGCAATCGTCTGACAAAATTTTAATCTGAAACTGTAAAACGTCAGGTCGTAACTTATTCTCCTTTGTTTAATATTGCTAAGTACTTACAAAAATGGAACTATTTTTCATATACCATTAACGTATTAGGAACTATACTAAGTACATATTTTATCACAAAGCAGTTCTATTCCAAATACATCTCAAGATTTTCTTAATGGCAAGATGGCAAGTCCTCTAAAATTTTCTCGTTAAAAATTAAACTTGTTCACTTAAAATAATACAAGTCTTTTGTTAAAAAAATGAAGAAAAAGAAAGAAAGGTTCCATTAACCCTTGCAGGCCCATAGCTATTTGGAAAACTAAAAACTATGTTCTCACATGCTCAGAGTCAATTATTTTGTGGCCCTTTCTCTTTTACTTAAAGCAGAATGCCTGAACATCAATGTCAACTCAAAACACTGGCATCTGAGCACCTGACACTTATAAAATTATAAACCACCTACATGTAAATGATTAAACTCAAATTCCCAATCACTCAACTAAAAAGTTGGCAGTTACCCTTTGATCTTTTCTTCAACCTTCACATCTCACCAATCTCTATGCAATTATTCTCCCACCCCTTGAATCTGTTCCCACAACTACAGCTTGAAGTTTCTACTGCAGTGAACATTTAAGAAGTCTGTTTCTATAATTCCAGCACTCAGGAGGCTGAGGCAGGAAGATTGCCGTGAGTTTTGAGTCCATCCTGGGCTACAAAGTGAGCTTAAGGCTAGCCAGCCTGAACTACATAGAGAAACCCTGCCTTAAAAAAAAAAAATTCTTGATACAGAAAGTCTCAATATAGAAGACAAGTGCAAAACCTCTAAGATAGAGATATACTTATAGTGTTCCAAGAACAGAAAGAATGTTAGCATAATTTGAGTGTAATGGGTTGGGAGTTAAATAGTGATGAATAAAGTGAAACAGTTGGCTGAGGATAACACAAGACCGTGCAAGCCTGAGGATGAAGGAGGTAAGTTTTATTCATGGTCAATCTAAATCTATACTGTTGAAACAGGATAATAATACTAATTTAAATTTTAAATAAAAATTTAAAATATAATTCAGCCTAATGTGTATGAGTAGATTACAGAAGGGCAAGAGAGAAAGAAAACTAGTTAAGAGGCTAGTACAGCAACTACAGAGTAGCTTGGACCACACTATTCACAAGATGGGTGGAAAGAGCATACACCATGGATATATGATTAAAGGAAAACCACAAGGACTTGCCAATGGATTTATTCACACCTCTATATTATCTGTGCATATTGTTTCCCACCCATACTTCCAAATATGTCTGCCTAGAAAATCAATAAGTAAACTTTAATCCTAACTCTTTGCAAGCTAGTGAGGAAATAAGTAACAATACAGAGTGGTAGGTGACAGATAAGATATTTCATCAGAGTTCTCAGGCATACAGATGTCTAGATATCACCTACCACTGTGTATTGTCATTTATTTCCCCATAAACTTGCAAAGGTACAGTAAACAAGAGCCATGTCCTGTGTAAACCTCCAGTGGCCACCTCACACTGACACCGTCACTGTCAATAGGCCTCCACAGAGCTCAATGCGAATTTTCTATACTTAAAACTTTTTCTAATAAGTTAATATTCAAAGAGCTTAAAAAAAAACAGGCTAAGAATCTGATCTTCTTGATTTTTCAAACACTTGCTCTTTTCAAACACTTGCTCTTAAGATCACTAGAAGAAAAGATACTATGACTTTCTAACTTCCAATCTAATTTTTATTCTTACTATACAATTTTTTACATTAAAATTCAAATCCTTCTAGAAAATAGAGATAAATAAAATCATATAATTGGTGTAATTTTAGTAACAAATACAAATAGTATGAATAGCTACCTTATTGAAGGCAGCATGGTCTGCTGAAATGTTTGTGCAAACACCGGCAATAACCTTTTCAAGTATATTGGTGCCATTTCTGGGTCTCCTTTAGGCTCATTACATTCTTCTTCATCTTTGTTTGTATCTTTCTTTTTCTTATCATCTCCTTTATTAACTGGACACATCCAATCACCTGCAGATAGTATTATTTAAAAAAAAATACTTTTTTGGAAACTTTTTTCTAAGGAAAATAAACCTTCACATAATACCCACTTTATTGGATATTACAAATTACTTATGAGCTAGGACTACAGCTTAGTGGTAAGGCATTTGCCTAGCATGCAAGCAGCCCTGGGTTCAATCCCCAGTACTGAAAAAAAAAAACACAAAAAAAAACCCACACATGATCATCTGACAAGCAATAAACTGAAATTAGAGCATTATATCTATTGACAGTGTTTTTAAGAACATTAGAGGAGATAATTTTGAATACGCCATATAATTTTTTAAAACTATTTCACAGAAGCTCTGCATTCATCAATTCTGAGGAAACTTAACAATTTAGTCAGACTGCTGGGTGTGGTGGTACACATATGTAATCTCTGCACTTGGGAGGCTGAGGCAGGAGTATCACTGCAAGTTTAAGGCCAGTATGGGCTACCTAGTGAGCTCAAGGCCAGCTTGAACCATAATGAGACCTTAACTCAAAAAACGACAAAACAAAAATTGGCCAGATTACTTCATTTACATAATATCAAATTATTCTTTATCTGGCTATCTCTAAATCCCTTGAACTTTAGGTTTTGGTCATTCTGGAATCATCCAGCCATAGTCTTAAGAACACAGAACTTAACAACATAAACTGTTAGATTTCTGCAAAGTAAGGATACATGTACATATAGGATTATTTGACTTTAAAGGATTACTTCATTCTGTGAATGTGTCTATAAATAGCTAGTTCCATTATAAATAGCTACTTCGATGGAACTGAAACAGAAAAGTGACACTAGGTGACCTAGAAGGAAAGAATTCACTACTCACCTGGAGACTGAAGAATAGCTACTACTTCACTATGGCCCCTTTCTCGAGCTTTATCTAATGGAGTTTTCCCATCTTCATCTCTCAGATCCGGATTTGCACCATGCCGTAACAGAGTCTTGAGAAGAAAAGCATTTAATTTGAATACAGTATCTTATTTCTTTGATATTCAATTCTGCAATCTAAAGATTTTCCAGAATTAACCGAATTGGTACTAACCCAAATCTCTGCTTTTATACTCATCACCTTAAGAACAGCTACTCTTAGCTGGGCCTGGCGGCACATGCCAGTAATCCCAGCACTCAGGAGGCTGAGACAGGAGGATCTTTGCGAGTTTGAGACCAGCCTGGGCTACAAAGTGAGCTCAAAGCCAGCCTGAACGGCATAGTGAGACCCTGTCTCAAAAACACAAGGGCCA
>RJWT010045996.1:0-11524 GCA_004365215.1 Cuniculus paca | reverse complement strand
ATACTATCCACTTGCAGATAATATAATTAGCAACAAAATTACTTTTCTGTTGTGCATGGGCAGCTAAGCCCTACCCAAAGTCTCAGGGAACCTTTAACAATCTCCACAGTGTTTAGCAGAAAAATATACTGTTTAATGTCCCTTATGAAGTCTTATACTCAAACACTACAGTATCATTAAAAGTAATCACAAGATTATTCCGTCAATCACTTGAAGTTACAAAGTACTCAAATTTGCTTTTGTTACTTAGCATACTCACATTTACTTTAGTCTTACCATTGGCACTTTATTTTTAGTGGTAACTAGAAGCCCACCTGTCAAAAAGTGTTCATCCTTCTTATTAAATCAATTAGTAAAATATACATTTTAGTGCACCTACATGATATTTGTGATTTATCAATGTCATAGAGCTTTATCTGCCATAAAAAGTATTTTCATGTCTCATTTCCTGACACTATACTTTTGAAATTCCACCTGAGTTAATTTCAAATTTACAAGTTCTACGTAAAAGGAAATGAGAAAATTTGACTTAAGAGAGGAAATGATGACAACATATAACATGAAATCCTGGAACAGAAGAATGATAGTTTAAAAACTAAGACAATATTGATAAAATGTGAACTTTATTTGCTAATAATATATCAATATTGGTTCACTGATTATAACAAATACACTAAACTAATGTAAGGTGTCAATAATAGAGAAAGCTGGAGGCAAAAAGTTTAAGAACTTGTTAAAACTGCACAAGGTTTTGTTAAGTTTAATACTGTTGAAAATAGAAACCTTATATTCATTTGAAATGATAAATTTGGAATTCACTACTCATGCTGTTGCATGTAACTCTCTAAAGTCATAAAATTTAAGGTCACAATTTAAAGAACAGAAAAGTAGAGTGAAGATGTATTCTAATACACGTTTAAATAATGATTTAAATGATGATATCCTAAGAATTTACCCTTCTAAATATTCATCTATATTTTCATCTAAAATTTTTGATGTATTTTATCTGAATATTCAGATTTATTGCTATATGTAGCCTATTAAGCCTTTTCCATTCCCATTATTGGTTGCTTGGACCTTCATCTTCCTTTTGATCTATGTTGTCATGGATTTATTACTTTTGTTTCGTCTTTCATGCAAAGCAGCCAACAATGTTGTAACACCTGTCAAATTTGTCTCCTTTTGAATTTCATAATTTTGCTATAAAATTTTTAACAATTTTTTGTTTTTGTGTTTTTAGTTAAATTTTAAATTTTGAATTTTATTGTTTTTCTTTCCTAAAATAAATATTTCTAAACTTCAAAATTAGATGAGTTGATTATAAATTTCCTTTTAAAAGCAGCAATAGTTGTATCATATGAATTTTGGTATACCATATCCCATTCAATTAAAAATATTGTTTTAAGTTTTTCATTCTGTTTTCATTATAAGCAGTGCTTTAACAGTTGATTGTATGCATCAGGCTAAGTCACAAGATGCCAAGATACTTGGTTAGACATTATTTCCACATGTGTCTGAGGACACATAGACCTATTGACTGTTCTTGAAGACTTTCTTAGACCTAGAAAGGTGTTCTGGTGAAGTACAATAAATATTTTAAAACCCTCCAAAAAGTAAGAAGACAGAACACTTCTAAACTTATTTAATGATGCTAATATTACCCTGAGAGTCAAACCAGATGAAGATATGATAACACTATAAGTCAATAACTCTTGTGGATATAGACACAAAAATCCTCAATTAAATAGTATAAAACTTAATCCAGCAATATATAAAAAAAGTATATACCATGATTAAGTGGAATTTATCCCAAAAGTGAGAATTTGGTTTAACATAAAAAAATCCTTAATACACAATGCATCATACTAACAGAATTTAAAAACCTCTCAAAACCACAAAATCATCTTAATGGATGCAGAGAAAGCATTTGACAAAATTCTTTGTCTTTTTATGATTAAAATACTAGGCAAACTAGGAGTAAAAGAGAACTTCCTCAAACCAGTAAAAGCCATCTGCAAAAACCTGACAACCAACATCAGACTAGTGACAGACTGAAGGCTTTTACTTTAAGGTCTGGAATCACACAAACATACCTACTCTGACCACTATAGGAAAGGAAAAAAATAAAAGATGTCTAGATTGGAAAGGGAGTTAAATCGGTTTCAGTGTAGAATACATTAATTTTTTGTAAGTGACATCCTAAAAAATTTACAAAGAGTCTATTAGACCTACTAACAATTCAACCATTTGAAGAGTTGTAGAAGCTCAATATAAAAAGAATGAATTGTATTTGTATATGCTTGTGATGAACAGTTTTGAAAATGAAATTCAGGAACAATTTCAATAGTGAGAGCATAAAAAGAATATAAATATGTAGTAATACATTGAACAAAAAAGTCAAATGTTGTAATCTAAAAACTGCAAAGGACTGCTGAAAGAAATTAAGAATATCTAAATGCATTATAAAATATTTCATGTTCATGAGTCAGAAGACAATATTGTTGAGATGTCACTACTCCCCATACTGATCTTATTGATCTAGAAGTTCAGCACAATTACTATAAGAATTCCTGTTAACTTCTTCCTGTAGAAGCTGACACATTTCTGATTATACAATTTCTGATTATAAAATTCACATGGAATTGGAGGGGAAACAGAAAAGACAAAAGGAACCCAAATAAGCAATGATGAAGGACCAATTCTTCCCAATTTCAAAGCCATGGTAGTCGCCATAGTGTGACACAGGTATAAAAACGAATGCAAGGGAAACGGAAACCAAGTGCCAACTTTTGACTGAGTTTTGACAAGATTTCTGGCACCATTTGGTGGATAAAGAATAGTTTTATTTATATATTTTTCTCTACAAGTGGCATTGGAGAAACTGAATTGTCTTACATAATAAAAACAAATAGTTTGAACCTTACCTCACATCATATGGAGAAGTTAACTTGAAATGGATTAAACATTTAATTGTAAGAGTTAAAAATTTAGCATTCTTAGAAGAAAACATAGGTGACCTTTTTAGATCTTAGGCAGTAGTATATTAAATATAACATCTAAAATAGCCAAGTGGCAGTGGGACTGGACAGTAAGTGAAGATGGAGAGCTGTCCCTGCTGCTTTCCACAGTGAATTGCTAGAGGCTATCCACTATCCTTTTCATAGTATCCCTCTAAGTTTTACTTGATATTACAATTAATGCTTTACCTGGTTGGATGAGATAATGCACATCAGCTAGACATCAGATCATGACTCCAAAACTTGCCACACAGTGACTTCTTTTGCACAGCAAGTTGGAATTAGAGAAAAAATCCAGTGCAGCAACCACCATATTTAAAAGGGTTAATTCAGGAGTCATTTTGGGAAGGGGTTAATTGTTTAGGAGTGAGCCACAGAACAACAATAGAAAGACTTCACTTCAAGGTTTCCGTATTCTCCTATTGCAGTGACTGGAAGAGAGACTGTCATGGGACATAGTCATGCAGAGGGTGTGGGCTAAATGTAGACACCCTGAGAAGTGTCCTTCAGGCTAGGAAGGACACAGACTCCCCACTCTATGTGATGAAAAGCCAGGCTCTGCATGCATGGCTGTCAAAGGTGGCTAAATCTCAAATACTGACATCAAGTTGAGCAGTGTGCTCAAACCCCCACCCTGCTGTCTATATCCAGTTCAGAGACCATAATCTGACTGTTTTCCCTGTGTACCAATGTGAGCAAGGCCAGGCCTCAGCTTGCACAGCTTCCAAGGTCTGCGATGTACAGTGTGGGCCTCTGGAGCTGCGGTGGTCACCTCACAAACAGGATGTGAAGCTTGGGAAACTGTGACTTGCTGGGTTCCAGGACTGAAGCTCCTGAAAAGAAAATACTCATTCAAAATCACAGAGGAATGTTTTAGAACATTTTTTCCTTATTCATTCATTTTTTGAGGTTTGTGTGTTTTCTTTTTATTTATTCTGCTCTGTTTTTTTCTTTTTGTCTGTTCTTTTCTGTTAATTTTATCTAATTCAGTTCATTTTTTTCTACTCCTTAATAGGATCCCTTGTCTCATTTCTTTCCTCTTTCTCATCTTCCATTGCTTAATTTCTTCAAATTTTACTTTTTTCATTCTCCTATTTCCCATTCACTCTGTCTCTACTAGGATAAGCATTAGGGTTTATGAATCTAGGTATTTAGTTAGCTGTATTCTATTAATGTTGAATTCTTTCCTATTATTAATGGAGGTATAGTGTTGCATTTAGTAGATGTTTATGGTATGTTAATGCTTTGTCTTAGTGTTTATACAATAACTACAGATCTCTTTCCTACAGTTAAGGTTAATACATTATTGCTTTTTATAGTATTTCAATAGCCAGTCTGTCTTAAATGCTATTATTGTTGCTAGTTTTGTTGTGCTTGCCAGAGTGGCATAGTTGTTGCTAATAATTGGTTTTTCTCTGTATGTCAATATTTGAATTGTTTATGTCATTAATAATTCTGTGATTCATTCCTGGAGAACTGGATGCTGGATCAATTACACTGCATTCTCCCCTCTCAAATTAATGGAGATGATTGGGTCTCTTGAGACAGAGGTAAAGGCCTCAAATTAGGCATACCCAGACTGTATCACTGTAAAACAGACACTAACTAAAGAAATCTTCATACTAGCAACAAAATATTTCCACTATAATCAACACATGTACCTCAGCAGGAAAGAAACAAAACAAAACAAAAAGAAAAACCAAGAGAATCATTAGAAGACAAGGCAACAAAATGCCTCCAAAATCTCCCAAGTCTTTCTGAGCTGACCCATCAGGCATTGAGGAGGAGGAAATCAATACTCATACAGTTGAATTATTTGAAACACCAAAAAAAAAAGCAGATCAAGAAAGTGCTTAGCATGCTCACAAAGGAAAAGCTAAACAGATGATAGAATTAACAAAACAGTGAGTTTATAGAATACACTAATAAAAAGCCAGTTAAACTGAACAAAATGATGAAGAACACAAATTTCCAGTTTAGCAAAGAATAGGAGCCCAAGAAAATCTATGAAACAGAAATCTAGGAGATTAAAAATTCTATTAAAAGTATAGGCTTGTGTGCACTCCAGCAGCCATCATGGAGGCCCCTGGCTGGTAACCAACTCAGGGGAGAGAGGCAGCAGTCAGTCACATCCCTGCATTCACTGCACCAGCCATCAGGGAGTCAGCACAGGCTGGGAAAAGCAGCAGACACCCTTCACCAGTGCACTCAATGGCCACAATCAGACACCCATAGCCAGCACTGGCCAGAAGAACCAGTCTTGCTTCAGAGAAATTGAAGCCAACACAGAAGTACCTGGGACCCCACTACCCACTTGTCTGGAAGAACTCAGGAATATGTCAAGAGGAAGAAGGAAAAGGCAGTCTCTGGCCTCCTACCCCAGCAGAGCAACTCAAGGAGATGTAAACATGGAAGAGATCAGGAGTCACACACCTGATGTTTCTGAAATGATGGCAACTAAAATAAAGAAACAACTTCATGAGGCTATAAAAACATTAGAACAAAAATACTACCACAGGTAAAAGAAGAAATAAAAAACATAATAAAAGAATTGCTAAGCACCTCTAAAGACGACATAGATAAAAAAGTAGGAGAGCATAGGAAAATGAGGGAAACCATGAATAAGCACTATAAAAAAGATTTAGAATATGTGAAATAGATTCAAAGGGATATGCATGAAATTAAAAACTCCATTGAAAGTTGGCAAAATCTCTTGAAAGAAACTGAAGATAGACTTTCAAACCTTGAAGACAGGTTTGCAGCTTGTGATTGTGAAAGGAAAGATCTCTTTAAAATAACAAGGAACCAGGAAGCAACAATTGAATGACTGCAAGGCAACATAAGAAACATAATTTAAGAATAATAGGTGTCAGTGAAAAAGCAGGGGTCAACACAAGTGACATTAAAAGTCTATCTACAGAAGTAATAGTTGAAAACTTCCCAAGCATAGGAAAAGTATGTGACATTCAGATAAGTGAGGCATACAGCACTCCAGCTAGCCACAACCAAAATAAATCTAAACCCAGACATATAATAATCAAGGTCCCAGAAATTCAACACAAGAACAGAATATTAAAGGCTGTTAGAGAAAACAAACAGATCACCTCTAAAGGAAAACTCATCAGTATCATGACAGACTTCCCAACACAAATCATCAAGTCAAGAAGAGGTTGGAGCAAAGTACTGCAAGTCCTGGAAGAAAACAACTTCCAACCCAGACTGATGTACTCTGCAAAACTTTTTTTCCAAATTAATGGAGAAACAAGATACTTCCATGACAAGGAATAACTGAAGGAACTCATGACTGCTAAACCAACGTGACAAAGAATACTGAAGAATGTTCTAGAGAGATAAAATTGATCATGTTTCCAGGAATAGCAGCAGAGGGGGATCACCAATCAGGGCAGTCAGTTGAATGGAGGGGAAGAGTAGGGAACCAATGGCAGGAAAATAGCATGGCAGAGATTAGCCAGTGCATGTTGGCCATAACCATTAATACAGATGACTTCAATTCACCAATAAAAAGAAACAGAGGCCACATAGATCAGGAGACAGGATCCATCAATGTGCTTTATACAAGAAACACATTTAAGTCAAAAGGAAATTCATAGACTGAAAGTCAAAGGAGAGAGAACAATGTTCTATGTTACAGGGAACCAGAAAAAAGTAGGGGTAGCTTGCCCATCAACTAAAGAACAGATAAGAAAGACATGGCATTTTTATACAAAGGAAAGCTACTCAGCTATAAAGAAAGATAACTTCAAAGCTCTTGTAAGTAAATGGATACAACTTGAGATCATGCTCATGAATGAAACAGTTCAGAGTCACATGGGTGAATGTTGTGTTGTTTCTCTAGTATAAAAAACTGAAGGAGTTAGTGGGATCCAAAATGAATAACTGATATTATGAAAGTGAAAGCAGAGGAAATGTCTAAAAGGGGAAGGCAGTGGCCATTGTTAATCTATTATTGTGTTTTAAAATCCTGTATTGTTTTCATTGTTCTTTTTGGTTTTATTTTGTTTTGCTTGATTTTATTATATTTGATGGCATAGGCAGCTATTTCAAAGATAACAAAATATATTAGCCATTATTGATTTCCTATTACCTTGTTTTGAAGTTCTATCTTGCTTTCATTGTTTTGTTTTGATTGATTTTATTCTTTGTTCTGTATGATTGCATTATGTCTGATGGTATAGGCAACTACTTTGAAGATAACAAGAGGCATTATGGTAGTGGTTTTACCATTATCTTGATTTGAGGTCCTGTATTTCTTTCATTGTTTTGTTTTGATTGGTTTTATTCTGTTCTATTTTGTTTGATTTTATTATGCCTGATGGTATGTGAAGTTATTTTGAAGATAACAAGAGACATTATGATTGTCATTATTGATTTCCTTTTATCTTGTTTTGAAGTCCTATACCATGTTCATTGTTTTGTTTTGATTGACTCTATTCTGTTTTATTTCATTTGGTTTTATTCTATTCAAAAGAAAAGAAAAGAAAGTATAGGCTGATGAATATGAGAACTGGAAGTTAGGGTTGAAATTGGTGACAGTGTATGGTGGGGTACCTTAAAAATAAAAAAAGAAAATGAGAAATGTGTCTAGCAGTTGCTAATAGATGACACAAAGAAGACTAATTCTAAGACTAACTGAAATTAGTGAAAAACCAGAAGACAACACAAATTCCATGGCTCAAACTTGCATTCTTACTCTGGAACCAGCCAACTATGGAATAGATTCTCTGTAAACTATGAGCCAAAATAAACCTCTCCTCCTTTATGTTTTGAGTGTTGAGTATTTTGTCCCTGTCTTTCTCTCATTGCTGAGACAAACACCTGACACCCAAAATTAGGGAAGAAAAGGTTTATTTAGCTTACATTTCTTGGTGGTTTCAGTCCATAATCAGCTGGCTCCAAGGCAGGGTGGCATGGCTCTAGGGCAACACTGCAAGGCAGCAGCCAGAGCAAAAGAGGGAAATGCAAGCCTCTTCTCTACCCTCAATTTGTACACCAGCCACCTCCCCCCTCAGGATGGGTCTAACACTTACAAAATGTCCTTGTCTTCCTTTGCACAGGATGAGGATATTTACAAAGTAAGAACCCTAAATCCCCACTGAGTCTCAGTTGAATTTCTAAACTGCACAAGTTGACACAATGTATCAATACAACAGTCCCAAGGTTGAGAAAGTGCCTAACACAGTATGTGTAGAACAAATAAATTTTCCTAAGTGTACTTCCTTTGCTCCATCACATTAATTTTGACTAGTTGAATTTTTCATGTACTTCAAGATAATTGTTAATATCTATTGAGGTTGTTTTTGACTCATATGCTATTTAGTCCCATGTCATTTAATCTCTATGTTAATTTCTTTTTTTTTTTTTTTGCAACACCAGGGATTGAACTCATGACCTCGTGCTTGCCAGGCAGGTGCTTAGGCCACTGAACTAGATCCCCAGCCCTTGTCTTTTTGAGACAGGGTCTCACTATGCCATTCAGGCTGGCCTTGAGCTCACTTTGTAGCCCAGGCTGGTCTCAAACTCACAACGATCCTCCTGTCTCAGCCTCCTGAGTGCTGGGATTACAGGTGTGAGCCACCATGCCTGGCTCTCTATGTTAATTTCCTGACCTGCCACAGCAAAGTCCTCCAACTGGGTGGATATAAACAAAGGTAGTGTATTTTCTCAAACTATTGGAGGGTAGATGTCTAAAGTAGAAGTGTTGGATAGGCCATGCTCCCTCCTGAACCTCTAGATAAGAATCCTTTGTAGATTCCACTTTGAGGAAATCTTTGCTATTCTCTTTTGTGGTACCAAAACTTCAGTTCCTGCCTCCATGCTTTTTTCCCCTCATTTTTTGTTTGTTTGTTTGGTGTGTGTTAGCACTGAACTATTCCCCTCCAGTTTGGGGCAACAGCAATTTGGATTAAGGCCTGCTATGATCTCATTTTAACTCATTTATACTTGTGAGAGCATATTTCTAAATACAGTCACATTCACAAGTTCCAAGTGGACTTGAATTTTAGGAGGACAGTCTCCAACCCCATACAGCCTCCAATATCTTGGAATTTTTCCAGATCTCTTTGTTACTTATTTCTATTTTAATTCCACTGAGCTTTGAGAGCATAATTATTACACTTTCTATTCTTCTAAAATTTTTCATTTATGGGATGAAAATGATTTCTGGAGTAGTGAAGGGTGTGCTTACTGCCTGTGTACTTCCATGATTTAAAAGCTTGGCACACTTATGGGAGAATGGCTCAGAAGCATGATATGTGGGACCATGCAGGGAATGCTGCTATTCATACGTAATGTGGAATGAGGACTAACAGGGAAACTACTGAATGCCAGAAAGTTTTATCAAGGCGAATAGCTCTGTGTAATATGAAGCCTAACTCAAGAAATAGTAACACTATCCCCTCAGAAAATTAACCTTTTAAAATATTTTTTGTATGTTAAATGTGAAAGTAGTTCTGTGTGATCTATTCCTTATTTATTGCAGGTCTTTCAATAACTGTTATTACAAGGGTTCAGTTCATTGACAGCTGGACCCAAAGTAAAACTATTATGGTTGAGGGGTGTGGTGGAACAAAATGGCTTACTGTATGGTAGCCAGAAGCAGATCAGGGGAACAACACCTGAGAGAAGCAGGCCAGAGACTAGACATAGTACCTAAATTGACACCTCCATGGTCCAATAAGACACACCCAGAAGTGTGCATTATTAAGGCTCTAAGTGACTCTGAAGCCAAGCAGATTTACAATACAGTTTGTCACATCCCACCCCTTATCAACTTGCAACCCAAACATATCTCCTTAAATGAACTGTAATCTAAAAACAAACACAATATCATAATTCTACATAACATGATGCAACTATACTGCACAGAACCAAAACCACAGTAAGGACTTCCCCAAGGTCTCAACAGTTTCAGCTTTGTTCAAAAGTGTAAATCCAAAGTCTCCTCTGAGACTCAAGGCAAAGTGTTGGCTTTAAACCCCTGAAATTTCAAAATCAAGTTACATATTCCTAAAATACAATGGTACAAGGTATTTTGGGAGGAAAAAGGAAACATTAAAAAAAATCAAGGCTGAAACCTAGTGGCACAAACATTAAGTCCTACAGATCTATGTCCAGCATGGAGGACACATGGTGGTAAGATAATGAGTTCCAAGGGGCTTAGGCAGTCACATGCCTAAGACCTTGCTTGTTTTAGCCCATAAGACCTCTCACTTGGTCTGGTTCTGCCTGTAGAATTTCTCAGCAGAGATTCCATGTCATTGGCATCTCCAACTTGTTGGGATCTTCACTATACCTTTGAGTTTATCTCAATAGCTTCATACACACTTGATCTTCCATCACACTGGGAGCATACTGCCAGGCCTCCCATGCTTTCCTTTAAAATCCTGGTGAAAGTTTCCACAACCCCAAAACTCTTGCATTCTGTATGCCAGTAAAACCAGCATTATGTGGATGATGCCAACATCTTCTGCCAACAGGAGCAGAAGCCAAAGTCTCATTGGATCAGGGCAATAGTAGCCCATGCACACCTGGATACCTAGGCATGGTGAAATGAATCTCAAAGAATCAATTCCTAGATGAACATTCTCTATGAGAGATCTAGACTCCATTCTCAAAAGAAAACTTTATATTTTTTAACTCTTGAGCCTATGTAGGTGGAGTCTAGTTGATCTCTGAGATACTTTCAAGGCATCTTTCTTCTTGTTCAAGTTAAAAGTGTTTAGTGTCTTTCTTTTTTTATTTTAAAGAAAATAGGACAAAACAAAACAGAATGAAAAAAGCAAAAGAAAACAGTATAGAGTCAAACATAATATAGCATTTCAAAGCAGAACACTGCAAGCTATACAGGTTTTCAAAACATAGCAACAGGAGATTAACAATGGTTACCCTAATGTCTCTTGCTTTCTTCAAAATGGTTGTTCTTACATTTACAGACAATCAACTCAAACAAAACAAAGTAGTATAAAACCAGATGGAAGAGAATAGCATTACAGGTCTTCAAGTCAGATAACAAGAAATGAGCAATGGCTACTATACTGTCTCATTTTTCCAAAAAGCTGTTCCTATCTTCTCACTTATTGCTTTCAAATAGTAGGAAAGGGACTTAAACCAATCAAATCAAAGAATAAAAGCACCATTGGATTTCAGAACCACTTCTCCATATTTATCAGGAGTTTTGTATCTTATTGAGTCTTTCAGTTTCTTACACTAGGGAGGCAATGCGGTGTTTACACGTGTGCTTGGTTTATTTCACTTATGAGTATGGTCTCACGTCTCATCCATTTACCTCTAAAAGCCTCCATGTGATCATTTTTTATAGCTGAATAATACTCCATTGTATAAAAGTACCACATCTTCTTTAACCATTCCTCGATTGATGGGCATTTGGGTTGTTTCCAAGATTTGGCTATTACAAATTGTGCTGCTATAAACATAGGTGCACATACATCACTGTGGTAAGATGATTTCACTTCTTCTGGGAATATGCC
>RJWT010045995.1:0-11535 GCA_004365215.1 Cuniculus paca | reverse complement strand
ATGGGTTTTCCTTTATAGGTGATCTGTTTCTTTTCTCTAACAGCTTTTAATATTCTGTTCTTGAGTTGAATTTCTGGAATCTTGATTATTATATGTCTGGGTGTAGATTTGTTTTGGTTATAGCTAGCTGGAGTCCTATATGCCTCACTTATTTGAATGTCATTCTTTTTTTATGCTTGGGAAATTTTCATAAATTCTATCTGTAAATAAGGTCCTGATGTCATTTGTCTTGACACCTGCTTCTTCACTCACATTTTTAATTCTTAAATTATGCATCTTTGAGTTGTCCACCAGCTGTTGAATTATTATTTCCTGAGACCTTGTTATTTTTAAGAGATCTTTCCTTTCATGATCATAGGCTGCAAACCTGTCTTTAAGCTTTGAAAGTCTGTCTTTAGTTTCCTTCATGTGAACTTGCCAGTTTTTGAATGAGTTTTTAATTTTCTGGATATCTCTTTGAATCTGTTTCATACATTCTAAATCTCTCTTATGCTGTTTATTCATGGTTTCCTTCATTTTCCTATGCTCCTCTATTTTTTTATCTGTGTCTTCTTTAGAGATGCTTAGTATTTCTTTTATTATGGTTTTCATTTCTTCTTTTACCTGGGATAGAATTTCTGTTCTAATTTCTCTTATAGCTGCATGAAGCCAATTTTAATAATATATTTTATTCAGCTCAGTATATCCAAAATAGTTTACTTTTTTTTAACTTGGTCTTTCAAATCTGGAACATTTTAATTTAAACTGCTTAATAATCCCATGTGGCGAATGTCTACCATATTGGTGGACAAAGACATAGAATTTCAGTAATTTCACTAGGAGAACCTTAAAAATCACTTAATTTCTTTAACCAGGTTAAATGTGTAATTTTCAAGGGAAAATTGTGACCCAGAGGAGTAAATGGCTGAATCAGGTCAAACCATAAATTTTCTTTTCAGTGTACAAGATGGTCTCATAGTTTCTCCACTTACCAGGCACCTGCCATCTGCATAACCCATGACCACTAACGAGCTTAGTAAAGCACACTAGAGTACATGATAGAATTTTGACAGCAGTTCAAAAAAATGTAAGGCAGGGACATTTTTAAGCCTGTAAGAACCACAAAAAATGGGATTGCTGTCCTTTCAATACAATGATTATTTGATTTTTAAGAGACTATGTGTCCTCTGTAGACTCCTTATTTTGAAAAATGGCTATGAACCTATACATAAATGTACTTTGTTCATCTCAGTAATGCCCGGAAGACAAATGAAAGAGCATTTTAATTTAATGTGAGTTAAATAGCATCTAAAATGAAACCGACATAAATATACTGTGGGTTAAAGTACATCCAAAAATGAAACAGAAAATTATGATCTGTATCCGTGTAATTTATAATCCCTACACTATTTTTGTGTAAAATGAAATCAGAGTGTTCAGATCATAGTAAGTAGATATTCAGTAGATGTTTATTGGACGCACTGAGGTGAAAATGATTGATCTACCCTTGAAGCAGGGACCTTCTGCTCACAATAGAAAAGAAATGGCAGCTAATCTTAAAAGAAGGTATCAGCAAAGGTGAGAAGAGGCAGCCAGAGGAATCAGATCACAACTGCAGTCAGAAAACTGATGGCGAATATGAGTGGCTAAGATACAGTTTCTTAGATCTTAGAATGAACTCTTCTCATTTTCCTAGACCGTGTATTTCTGGTTAGTTTTACTTACTGTGATCTAACACAGTTTCGTAAACATAACCAGTAATAAAATGGTTGTAGACTTCTTAAGGGAAAAATTCTCTGTGCAGGTTTTTAAACTGCTTGGGATCTTCCTTAAAGCAGTATTTAATCAGTAAATGAACAAACACAAATATATCACTAAATGAGTAAAAATATTCAAGTTTTCATCAGTGTCATTATAATCGACTCTCTAGTGCTACCTAAAAATAATGTGGTGGAGATGTAAGTGAAATTGAAGACACACTACTGCTATAAATCACAAATAAACAGCCCAGTGGAGATTGGACCTGACTTTTCTCCTAATTATCCTTTCCTCTTCACATCTCCACACACCCAGAAAATGACAGAAAAAGAAGAAACAGCAACAGCTAACAGATACATAGCACCAGGCACCAGGCACCAGGCACCAGGCACCAGACACCCAAAAGCCTGTTTTGTCTTTTAGCTCACAACTCTATGAGGCAAATGTTATTTTTATCCTCACTTTACTGATACAGAAATGAAGGCACAGAGAGATTAAAGTAACTGGCCCAAGGTTGTAAGCTGGTGACAGGTGGAGCTGGAATTCAAACTGGGCTGCTGGCTTCAGAGTTACAAATGCTTGGAGAAGCAGCAAAAGATAGCCTAGCACAGTTACTCCCTCTCGTCTCATTTACTCATTCATTACTCCTTCAGATTCTCTTAAAAGACCAAAACTGTGCGTGGTTATACCCCCTATACTCTCCTTCCCACCTCTGTCCTTCCTGTCCTGGCAAAAAGGGTGGTGTGTAGTGAATCAGACGTATGTCAAAGTCACATCAGCACTCTGGGGGAAGGTGTGGAACAGATTACCTTTGGGGCCAAGAGAATCACCTTCAACTTCCAGAAAAGGAAAACATTTACATAGACAAGGAAAGGGAAGCTTTGATGCAAGTCTGACGTGGGAAGAGAGACCTTTTCAGTGTTTCTGACATTCCATCTCTTGGGACCTCATGTGGCAGTCAGGATCAGTTTTTTTCTTGTGCAAGGGGTCTGGATGCCCAGCTGCCACTCCCTTACCACAGTCTTCATCCACAGGCCTGATTGTGCCGCAACATACTTTGCCTCCTGAGTCCCCAACCTTTGGCTGTATGCACGTTCTGTCTGCTTCCACAGGGAAAGGTTTCTTAGGAACAGGGGGAAACACAGCTAAACACATGGCCCTGTGTGTGTGGAGACACCAGAGAAGAGCTAGAAAAAGACAGTAGAGGAAAAGACTTTCACTGCCCTCCCCAAACCACGCTATCTTCACAGGAGGGCTTGAAACGTTCCCTTTTTCAAGGAGTTGTTGGCTCCACCAATCATGTCCTCGCTTCCCTGTTCAATCACTACAAACTCCTATCCCACTACCTAGAGATCATTACCTACTTGCCACCGTCCACCTCAAACTAGAAGGAGCCAGCAGTCAGCCCAGGGGGTGGGCAGAATCAAGAAATCTCAAGTTTTCCTCAAGATGTTCTTAGGAGCACCCGGCATGATGCCTGCAGCCAGGAAAGCTCTGGTCCGCAAACTTCATGAACTGGCATGGAGGTCGAGCGCATGGGGCCAGCTGAAATGGAAGGTGGTATGGGTTTCCTCTGGGAAACACCTTTCCTCACACTGTCAGTGCGGAAAAAGTAATGTGTCCAATGTATCTTCCTTTCATGGGGAAACGGTAGTCTATCTAATGTGTTGGACACACACGGCTTACAGTTGTCAGAATGCAGCTTTATTTCTGCTGCACTGACACTTAAATTTATTGAGCGAGTGTAATGGTCCCCTGGCACTGGAGGAAAAATCCCAGCAGGCCCAAGAATCGCCTGTTTACTGTGAGGTAATTGATCCTCTAAGAGCGCCTTTAGGTCTCAAACACAGATAAACAGCATGTGTGCGCGCGCACGCGTGTGTGTGTGTGTAGATAACTGGTGGAGCCCTTTTCCTCTAATCCCTGAACACAAGCCCTCTCATGCCCACTCAAGGCCTGTGCAGCCCCCAGCACCCAGGAGTCCATTTTCATTTTCATCCACCATCTCCTAAGGTCTCCTTAGCCCCACTCCACAGCTCCTGTAGGTCAGGGCCCATGGTGGCCGCCACTGGGACACTCACATGTCCCTTCCCTGGCTGCCCTCTTCCTCTAGCAGAAGCAGGCTCCGGCCTCCAATCCCACCCGGGCCATTGGCCTCTTCTCTCCAGACGATGGCAGAAGGGACACTGGAATACACTCTGCTTTAGCTTTTTCTGAAATTTGATTCTGTTTGGCCAAGTCCAAAACATCTCCCTGGTGTGGTCTCCTTTGCATCAGCCCCGCTCAGGCTTGAGGTGGGTTCTATTTCCTCACCCCTTCGGGTAGAGGAGTGGGATTCAGCATGCTGAGGTGCTGCCTGTAGACAGTCACTTCCCAGCCTCCCCGCCTGCCTATTCTCTCTGCCTTTTCTATTGGATGATGAGATCAAGAATCGCAGAGAAGTTTTCCTTCCAGAGCCACTGCTGGAACAAGGTAGGAGAGCAGGGCATAGGTGGAAATAAAAGAGCCTGTATCTTTCTTCTTAGCTGTTCATATCTTTTCAGGAGAAACTGAGGCAGTAAGTGTCCCATGGGAGCACAAAAGAATTAGTTTCTGAATGTCTTGATGATCTTTTCCTGAAGATCGCACATCCTGAACAGCTATCACTAAGAAACGAGTCAGTAGACATGCGCCAGTCCTTTCTGAGGGAGGGCGGTATGTATCTACATAGCTATAGCTAGAGACAGAGGTACCTCTGGTTACAAACCACTATTGATGCACCTGTATATATGCGCTTCAGAATGCACTCAGGAGAGAAGAAATAATTGTTAAAACATCGTTGAAGTTGCCCCACTTTTTAAAAAGTCATTTTCATGCCAGCTCTAACAGCCATCACTGCAAGCACCTAAGACTGTCTGGAGACACACATTTCAAACTCATTATTGGAAAAAAACTTCAAAGAGTTCATCCCAAGGCTTGTATTTAATCTCTGAAATGCTTGTTTCTCTGATTCGGGGAACTCCTCAACATAAACTTCTCTGCAGATTCTTCATTCCTAAAGACACATTCTCTTAAAATCAAAGCAGAAGTGACATGCACTCATAGATTTTAAGAGTCATATTTACTTAGGGAGCAACTGATGAAGCATTCAGAACATCTATATTCAGAAGTTGCAAATGCCCCTAGGCGTCTCTGACCCCAACCTGAAGATGAAAACAAGAGAAAGAATGTACGTTCAGGATTTTTCCAAGGAACTCGCTTTTGAACCTCTGAATCAAGACAGCTGAGGAACAAAAAGAGAGTTGGCTTCAGTATCACATTTCTGTTCCAGATACGCAACTACACTTCACTGCATTTGCAAAACAGCAAAATTCCAGGTTTCATGTGACTACAAAATATATGCGTGCATTCAGAAATAAGCACATCTAGAGAAAGCATTCCAGTGCTTATGAGGGACTTGCAAGAGTGAAGAGTCACATCTGCTTTTTTGACTTGCGTTAATGCCAGAAATGAAGTCTTTGCCCTTGACTCTGGATAAATATGCCTGCTGCATCCAGCCACGAGAATGATTTCCCTTGGTGCCTATAAGATGCACATCAGGGATGGAAAGATGATTGCTTTGATTTATGAGCATATTCTGCTGTGACAGACAAAAGAATCGTCCCGTTTAAGATCTTAGACCTCACTGTCATCTCTCCTTCAGGAAGTAGGTAAGCCACAGTGGACTACTTCGATACAAAGTGAAGCATTTGCAGGTTGGGATACTACTCCAAACAACAATCTCCAAATCTCTCTATGTGTCCCCTGGAGCAACGCCAGGCCCTTATTTCCAAACCTTCCAGCTCTGAAGCTCGGGGCAGCCTCAGCAGGACAGCTGTTCCAAAGAGCACAGATCTCTGCAATAAGCACATGGCCTTGGTTGTCAAGCTTACCCACATGGCAACCAGCCAGTCCAGAGTCCCCAGGACTTTCCATGATAACGCTCTTCCTCAATTAAAAATACTTTCCCATCCAAGAAGGCCCTATCAGGCCCAGATTTCCAGCGCTTCCCTGTCTTGTCTATCCGGCACCTCTAACTAGGAGGCTTGAGAACCTGCAGGTGCACAAACAGCCTGGGAAAAAATTAGTCTTATTTCAGCTGCAGATAGATTGCCACTTGGGATACTCCCATCTCCCCAGAAGAGACTTGTCTTCCTGAAGTCACTCCACCAGCAGCTGAAATCTGTTCATTCCTGGGAGTTTGTCTTAAGCACTCTGAGTTACTTATTGACAGCACCATCTCCACTTTGATTAACTCCTCATGATCCTGTGCTGCTCTTGATAGGAGCCGTGGCTCGACAGCTCTTAGCAGAGGGAGCCCAGGAAAGGGCCCTAGAGCAGACCTCCTCTTTACCAGTGCTGATGCTTTGCATTGATCACAGCAGCTGTGATCAGCAGCAGCTGATGGCAGGAAACGTAATGAGCAGGTCAGCACTCTCTCCATGTGTGAGCAGCATCAGGTGTAAATAAGATAATGTTTCTGTGTGCGTTTCAATTCAAAAGCAAATCATGAAGGAAGTCCATCATTCTGAGAGAAGGCAGGAACAGCTGAAAATGCCTTTTGGGTGACATAAGAATTAACTTTTAGCATTCAAAGTATTTCAGGAGTAAAATCCAGCAGTTCAGAAGAGGAAAAGTATAACAGAACATTTCTGGAGCTATTTGAAGTAAGACCAGAGGCAGGAAATTTAGGCCTTCGGCCTGGCTTGGCCACCAGCTAGTGATGTGACCTTGGGCAAGTCATTTACCCTCTTTGCATTCAACTGGGCAGTTATATCACCAGGTAATTTAGGATCCTCTCAGGACCATAACTCTGAGATTAATATTAGAATCCCTGTGGGCAGGGTTCCGGGTCTCAGCAGGAAAAGCTCCAGCTCTTGCATCCTCATTTTGCCTCTCTTCTCCTTCTAGGACCTCTAAGTCAGCCTAGCAAGGAAGCATGTCCTCAGCTCTCTCCCCCACACCACATTCTCTAGAACCTCCAAGCATGGACCTGCTCCTCCTCATACAGTGACTGGTGAAACAGACAGTTGGTGGAGACAGCTAGAGAAGCAGCACAATTGCCCCTGGTCCCCAGCTGTAGCTCAGGCTCCTTCTAGGAGTCCCCTTCGCGGTGGACCTCATACCACAGCATTCCAGCTCTGGATTCGTGAGTCCTTTCAAGCAGTACTTGCTTGGTTCTTGTATGGCCCTCAATGTGGATTTTAGCAATAGCTATGATAGCATGTCATTTAAATCAAAACATAACACAGCAATTCTCCTCGATTCTGTTTTAATACTGACACTAGACAATGAGAAAATAATAGGAAAGCAAGCACTGGGTTTCTTCCATACAGTGGTGTAGGGGTAAAGTTCGTATTTGTGTATTTGTTACATGTGTGAATATGCAGTGTATTATCTATGTTTGCATATTTGTAATGCTTTCTGTTTCTACAGGAAGTACTATATAGACTATGTCATTTTCTCATCTCAGGAAAAAATTTTAAAGCCCCGTGACATCATTTGGAGCTGAAATTGCTTCCATTTTACAAATGAAATACAAGTACCTCATTTATTGGTCCCAAGTTGGGGCAGAAACCCTCTTACCGGACCCCCGATCCAGGGTAATTGATGCGATGTATCAGTGATGGCAAATCTCTTAGAGCTTTCAATAATAAAGCAGCTTGGTGTGGAACACGTGCCATAGGTTCACCAGCATTCGTCTCTATGAATCTATTCATATATCTGTCACGAAATTGTAAAGTAGTATTGCTCAACCAAGAAGAGTTCCAATTCACATACACGTTTTAAGCTTTATTTTGTAACCAAAATATTTAAGCATCATTTAGTAAGAATTGGCTAAATCTTATCCAAAAAAAAAGAAGAAAAAACTCAAATTCATGCAATGAGGAATAAAAAGGGTGCAATCACTACAGATCCTGTAGAAATTCAGAAGATCATCAATACCTACTTTGAAAATCTTTACTCTCATAGGATGGAAAGCACAGAACAAATGAGCAGGTTCCTAGATATGTATGAATTACCAATGCTGAATCAAGAAGTTATAAAAATTCTGAATAACCCAATATCAGTCAATGAAATTGAATATGTAATTAAAAATTTGCCAACAAAGAAAAGCCCAGGATCTGACAGATTCATTGTTGAATTCTACAAGAAATTTAGAGAAGATTTAATGCCAGTACTCCTCAAACGCTTTGATGAAATTGAAAGGGCAGCAGTACTCCCTAACTCATTCCTGGAGGCAAGTACTATTCTGATACCAAAACCAGAGAAAGACCCAACCAAAAAAGAGAACTCCAGGCCAGTTTCCCTAATGAACATAGATGCAAAAATCCTCAATAAGATACTAGCAAACAAAATGCAATAAATCATCAAGAAAATAATATACCATGACCAAGTGGGATTCATCCCAGGAATGCAGGGATGGTTCAACATACAAAAATCAATAAATGTAATACACCACATCAACAGAGCCAAAGACAAAAATCACATGATCATCTCAATAGATGAATAAAAAGCTTTCAACAAAGTCCAATGCTCATTCATGGTTAAAAAAAAAAACCTACAGAAAATTGGAATAGATAGTCTTTAACTCAATTTGATAAAAGTCATCTATGACAAACCAACAACCAACATCATACTAAATGGACAAAAACTGAAACTTTCACTCTAAAATCAGGAACAAGACAAGGATGTCCACTACCACCACTCCTGTTCAACATAGTTCTGGAAACACTAACCAGAGCAATTACACAAGACAGAAATAAAAGGAATAAGGATAGGAAAGAAAGGATTTAAATTATCATTATTTGCAGATGACATGACACTATATAGAAGACACCAAAAACTCCACCAAAAGACTTCTAGAGTTAATAACAAAATTCAGTAGTGGAACGGGATACAAAGTCAACACTCAAAAATCAGTAGCATTCCTACACAGATCACTGAGAGAAATTAGGGAAACCACACCCTTCACAATACCATCTAAAAAAATGAAATACTTAGGAATCAATCTAATGAAGGAAGTAAAGAATCTATATATTGAAAATTACAGTACTCTGGAAAAAGGAGCTTGAAGAGGATAACAGAAAATGAAAAGAAATCCCTTGCTCATGAATAAGCAGAACCAACATAGTGAAAATGGCCTTACTCTCAAATTTTTATACAGATTTAATGCAATCTTGATCAAAATACCATTATCATACCTCACAAATCTAGAGAAAACATTCCTAAAATTCACTTGGAACCAGCAGAGACCTAGAATAGCAAAGGCAATCCTGGGCAACAAAAGCAAGTCAGGAGGCATCAAAATCCCTGATGTAAAATTATAATATAAAGCTACTGTGATAAAATCAGCATGGTACTGGCAAACAAACAAAAAGACCTGAGGATCAGTGGAACAAATTAGAAGATGCAGACACAATTACAAACCTACTTAACCACCTTTATCTTTGACAAAGGAGCTAAACATGCTCATTGGAAGAAAGATAACCTCTTTAATAAATGGTGCTAGAAAAACTAGCTTTTCATGTGCAGAAGACTAAAACTAGACCCATATCTATCAGCACACACTAAAGTCAAAATATAAATAAAGATGTAAATATCAAAACAGAAACACTAAATCTACTATAAGAGAAAGTAGTTAGAAATCTTGAAGACAGGTGTAGGTAGAGACTTCATGAACAAAACCCAGACTGCAGGGAAAGTATTTCAAAGAATCAACAAATGGGATCTCATCTTACTAAAAAGCTTTTGCACAACAAAAGAAATAAACAAAGTGAAAAGACAACACACAGAATGGGAAAAAAAATTTTAGCCAATTGTCCCTTAGACCAAGGACTTCTATCTAGAACATACAAAGAATTGAAAAAAAATCAGGCCTCCTAAATTCAAAGACCCAATCCAAAAATGGGCATCTGAGAAGAATACACACTTCCCAGATGAAGAAATACAAATGGCAAGTAAATATATGAAAACATGTTCAACATCACTGGTCATTTGAAAGATGCAAATTAAAACACTGAGATTCCGTCTCACTCCAGAAAGAATGGCTCTCATCAAGAAATCAAAAACAAATGCTGGTGGGGCTGTAGGGAAAAGGGAATCCTTCTCCTGTGTTGGTGGGAGTGCAGACTGGTGCAACCACTGTGGAAATCAATGTGGAGATTCCTCAAAAAACTAGAATTAGAGGTCCCATTCCACTCAGCTATTCTTCTGGGTATCCTCCCAGAAAAACATACCACAGCGATGTATGTGCACCCATGTTTATAGCAGCACGATTTTTAATAGCTAAATCTTGGAAACAACCCAGTGCTCATCAACTGAGTAATGGATTAAAAAGATTATACAGTGAAGTATTACCCATAAAGAAGGCTAAACGTGAGACTTTTTTAGGTAAATGGATGCAACTTGAGACCATACTCATAAGTGAAATAAATCAGACTTGCATGCATAAACATCACATTGTCTCCCTTGTGTGAGAAGTTGAAAGAGTAAATAAAGCCTAAAATGTACAATACATATTTTGAAATAGGAAGAAATTATTAAAAATGAAAAAGGAACTAAGATGGGTGAAAGGGGAAAGAACAGAAGGGAAAGGAAAAAATACAAATCAATTATACTATTAGTGTTTCCTAGATCACTAAAAAGGAAGGTTTATGCTAATATCAATTAGAGAAATTTTTATGCCCATATCTTGTCCCCTGAGCAACTACTTTAAACAACATATAATGTACTATTGTTATTCTCCTATTTTGTTGTGAAATTTTTTATCTTTTTTCCATAAAATTAAAAAAATTTAATTGGTTAAAAACATTAATGTTAAAAAAGTAAATATTTCTTTGTAATTGTAAAATACAAAGTAAAAAATGTTTTGTAAAGAACAGTTTAATAGATTATGTCACTCCACAGTTGAAATAGCTGGAGAAAGAAATCTTAATATCACTTGTCAAGGCTCACACTCTCCTGGCAAAAAGAAATACTTATAGTTCACTGAGTGGCATTTCTACCCGAGATCTCAAAGCGTAATTCACAAGTATCATTTTTTCTGGCTTCCTGCATTCTCCTGCAACAGAAACAAATGCTAATCGCCATCACAAAGGGGAAAATCTTTGAGCTGAGAAAAGATGACAAACACACTTAGCATGATGAGTGAGAATTCATTTGGAGGTGGAAAAAGCTGAAATATAAACGCCTCCTAAGAGAAAAGTTCACAAGTAGTGAGCATTTGTTGCCCTCATAGCTATGAAGAGCACCGGAATATAAGGCACCCTAGGTGAACCCTAGGTCTGCATTATGCTTAAAAGGAAAGGACTCTTGGAAAGACTGATAGGTATCAGGCCCACACGGTCACTTTCTCACCCTCAGCCACCTGGCCTTGTGTTATTCCTGCAGCGAAATCCTTCCCCAGGTGGCACATCTACCCCTGCACACTTGATCTCGGTTTCTCCTTTGTAAGGTGAATGCAGAGCAGGGCTGGCTAGACGGTTGTGAGAAACCACTAAATTTAAGGAAGAGGAGAGGGGGAGAGAGAGGCATCATAATCAAAAGAAACCCCAAGGAAACCAAAATAATTCAGGATACAGAATTAAGTAAACTATAATTTGTGTCCCCATAGGGTTATTAGTAATGCATCCATGAAAAAGCAGCAGATGACATGAAAAATGAGAATTTCCAGAGGATAAATCACTCTTGGAAATGAAAAATATAGCATATTGAAAATTCCTATAGAATGATTAAATAGTACATGACTAAAATGCTGTTTGCATGTGTTAAACTGTG
>RJWT010045994.1:0-11549 GCA_004365215.1 Cuniculus paca | reverse complement strand
AAACAGACTAAAACCAATAAAAACAAAAGAAAAAAAGCATTACAAGACTTCAAAACAAGAAAACAGGAAATGCAGTAACCATTTTCTTCAATAGTTTTCTTCAAAACAGTTGTCCATACTGTCACACATAATAAAATCAAATAAAACACAACAGAATAAAACCAATAAAAAAAAAGAATAAAGGCATTATAGGATTTCAAAACAAGATGATAGGAAATCAACAATGGCTACCATAATGTCTCGTTTTCTTCAAAACAGCTGTTCATACCATCACACATAATAAAATCAGTTCTTGTAAACACTTTAGGAGAAATTCTAGGCATGTATAACCCTATACTTGTACATCTAACCTTTCTGTATTATAGGGGAAAAAAAATACACAAAAAACAAGAAACAAAAGAGACAAATAACAACGCAAAAAACCAAAACAATAACAATATAGGTTTTCAAAGCAAAGTGGTAGGAACTTAAGAAAGGTTGTTATTTTGCCTAGTTATCTTCAAAAGAGTTATTCAGATTACCAGATACAGATATGCAAAATTAACCTAATCCTATGAGTGCTAACTGTTTTGCTCCAAGAACTAATAGAATTAGTAGTACATCACATTAGCTATCTTAAGTGTATATATACAAATTTACATCTTTTTTCTTTTTCCTTCCTTGTTTTCTCCTTTTCCTTATCTGAGTTATTTTTCCCCTTTGAGCAGTTTCTTACTCATACAGTAGCAGGAAGACTTTCAGTTCTCAGTAAATGTTTGTTGAATGGCTGTTATGGTACCTTATTGTTAATATTTTCACAATCCCAGGAATCTTCAGAAGTATTGTACCTCAAGATATGACCTCCTTTTACATTTCTGGGGGGGAAATGAACTCATATGTGGAAGTCTGGAGTGAACAAACAAGAATAAGAAAAAGAAGACAAAAACAATCCTTAGAAAACTCCAGCATGAAGAAGATACATCTACCTTCAAAGACATATGTTAAAAGTTGGGAAAATCATTCACCTGAACTAGAGAAATGTATTAAGACTGCATGTGAAGATAAGCATACTCACATATCTCAGGGGCCTCCCCTTACCCATCAACTCCTGGGGAATGAGAGAATGGGATATAGTATCTCTGAATCCTTAGTTATATGTGCTAGAATGTTGCTCTGAAGAAGTTCTTGGAAAGTTTCAGTCACCACAATTCCACATCTTATAGTCTGCAAATTAAACTGTAGTATATGCTTTAAGAAGCTGCTAATCCGTTGTCACTTAATAACTCAGTGGCTGCATTTTAGTGAAGACTCAAATGACATCATTATGATGCTTTCAATAGTGTCTTGGCTTCTCCCACCTGAAAAATACCAAAGATGTGAAATACAATCACAGGTTTAGGCTGAACAAAGTAGTTGGGTGACATTGATTTTCTAAATAATATGAGCACCTTTTTTGAACAAAAAATGCCATTGTATTTCTCAGGTTACATTGATCTGTGAATGGCATAGGACTGGACCTCTCACTTTACTATGTGGCATTATGTCATAGCCTTCTACTTTTTCTTGCATGAACAGCTAAGACTTCAGCTTTTAACAGCATCTAGAGCAGTGGTGGGAACCTATGGGCATGCTGAAACAGACAGTTTATATCACTGAAAGCTCTAAATAGTTCATCATCACTGATCTAGAGCATTAGCATTCAACTAGGGTGATTTTATTTTCCCTCTGATCTCCCAGGAGACATTTGCCAATATCTGAAGACATTTTTAATTGTCAGACTCGTGAAAGACAGAGTATTGTATTAGCAGTACCTAGTGGAGACCCCAGGGATGCTGCTCGACATCTCACAATGTACAAGTCATTGTCCCACAACAAGGAATCATGCAGCGCCAAATGTCAATAATGCTAAAGTTAAGAAACTCTGATTTAGAGTAGAAAAAGAAGAGAGGAAACAAATCTGCTTGCTTCCTCAAAACTGGGCATTGGCTTCTCTCTCTCTCTCTCTCTCTCTCTCTCTCTCTCTCTCTCTGGCTACTGCTTTGGCACAGAGAGCCAGATCTTTGTGAGTGAACCAGGAAAACATCTTTCACTGAACAGAGTCTGCAGGATGTGGGAAATTCTTGTTAGGATTATCTTCAGTTCATTGAGCTTCCAAGTTCTTTTCCTTTCATTCTACCCTGCAAATTAAGTTCCACAAGAAAGTTAAGTTCCATCTCCAACTCTCTCACTTTAAATTTTAGATCTCAGAAAAGTGCCTGGGAAAAATATAAATTAAGGCAACAAACATGTTCCTTCCTTGAAACAAACAGATCCTGCTGAGCTTTATGTTAGGGTGCTGGTTATCAAACACAGGGCCTTGAAAATGTCAGAGAAATACTCTACCATTGAGATACATCCAGCCCACAAAGAGAATTCAGGAAGAAATCAGAGGAATGACCCTTAGAAATAAAGCCTTGAGAAACAAAGCTTTGATTGAAAACAATGTACTGTTTCCAGCACCCTTCCCACACTTTTCATGTTATCATTGCCTCTCTGGCACTTTAGACTACCATGTCTGTATTATATTTTGTTATAGAAAACTTCATTTTAGAGTTCTGTTCATTTAAGAGAATGATTAAATATACATTTCCTATGCTATTGTCTGCCTCATTTGTCAAACAGAAAGAGATAGATTGGGGAGATAGATTGAAAATCCATAGAACATGGTTTAAAGATTAGTACAAAGCATCTTCATAAATATTTTTGAATGAATTGGAGATAATGACAGGAACCTGTGAATAGGGGCTGAGTGTCTCAGTATAGTTTCCTAAGGAAATTCCACTGTGCTTATACTAACCTAGCATGTTTCTATGTGAGAAAATAGTGGTGGCACATAGATAGTTATAGATATATTATAGGTGGTATAGATACAGATATAGGTAGATGACAGATGATAGATATGGATATACAGATACAGATATAGACAGATAGAAACTAATCAGTCTAGTGTCAAAAATCTCTTACTACTGAAGAATTACTGAATTCTCAAATTTTAGAGTTGAAAGGACCTCAGCTTTTCTAGTCCTTTCAGTTTTCAGATAAAAACCCACAGATCCAGGTGACAGTGTCTGCCACTGGCTATCCTCAGGTTACATAACTTTCCAAGAATCATACTAGTACATGGTAGAAATACAAAATCTATAGAAAATCTAATTGCCAAAAGGTAAATTCCTAGGGGACTTTCCAAACAACTCCACCCTACTGCATTCCCAGTTTGATATTAACAGACCTTTTGCAGAGAGAGACTGTGTTAGTCAGCATTCTATCACTCACAGAAAAATAAATATTGGAGAAAATAAACTGAAAGAAGAAAAGATTTATTTTACTCATAGCTTTGAAGATTTTTAGCCCATGGCCAGTTGTCCCACTGTTTTTGGGACTGTGGTAATGTGGAATATCATGGTAGGGAGCATATGGTAGAGGAAAGCTGTTTACCTCAATGCAACAGGGAAGCTGAGGGAGAGAAGGGGCTGGGGGCTTAATATCTTCCTCAAGAGCATGCCTCCAATGATATAACTTCCTACCACTAGGCTCTACTCCCTAAACATTCTACTGCCTTTCAGGGGTGCCTCAAGCTGATGACCAAGCCTTTAATACATGAGCCTTTGGAGGACAGTTCAGATTCAAACCACAACAGAGACCAAAACTAAATCAACATGAGAAAGCATACAACTCCTAGCCCATATTAATTCTTTGGCCTTGTCCATAAGCATGTAGCAGATGCACTACACAATAGATGGGTACACCAGAAACCAGATGATGATGTATACCATAAACATCTGTAAACATTCAAATCTAAATGCCAAAGGCTAAAATATTTGAGTACAAAAACATTTGAAGGGGCAAACAAGGCAAACTTCAAGGAAAAGTAACTTGTATGAACACATGTTTTAAGTGGAAAATGGCTTCAATCTGTGCATTATGAATGGTGGAAGAATGTTGGGCGGGGGTTATTATTACATAATAAGATTTATGCTGCATGGATTATATGGTGTGCTTTGGTTTTACTGATAATACATGTAATTCCTACTCTCCATCCAGCTGGTGAAGTCATCACACATCTACCTGCATGCTCTAATTCAGACTGTCATAATATGTGCCTGAAGAATTTTTGAAGAATTATTCTCAGGAATATCAATATGTAAATATACAGGTAAAAATACACAGGCCAAAAGCACATACTTTCTCCCTTCTTTCTTTAAATTTCACCAAAGTGCAGCAAAAATTCTCTCCACATGTGCTTTCTCTCAGTGCTCCAACACATCATTACCTTAATCCCTTCTTTAGTCTATGTATCTTCGTTACTTTTCTCTCATTGTTGAGACAAAATACCTGACACCCAAAGTGAAGGAAGGAGAGGTTTATTTCTTACAATTTTGGGGGTTTCAGTCTATACTTAGCTGGTTCCAAGACAGGGTGGCATGGCTGAGGGGCAGCGGTTCATGGTAGCTGAAAGCAGCAAGAGCCAACCACACAAAAGAGGTGAAAACATGTCTCCTTTCTGATGCTACATTGTATGTCAGCTCCACCCCTGAGCAAGTGCAAAGCTCACACCACCAATCTTAGCACTAAACAATGAGTCAATCAAAAACTCCAGATTCAGTCACTTCCATGACTACATGAGGCTTGAGGGGGGCTACCTAGATACAAATCATAACATTCCACTCCTGGACCCCTAAAGACTTGTGTACATCCCTTATACAAAAGACATTTAGTCCATCTCCAAGAGTTGCCAAAGTCCTAACAGTTTCAGCATTGCTGAAAAGTCCAAGTCCCAAGTCTCCTCTGAGATCTAAGGCAAACTCTTAGCTGTAAGCCCCTCTACAAATGAAAACAAAGTTAAACATTTGCAACAAGCAATGGTACAAGATAGACATTACCATTTCAAAAGTTACAAATGGGAATACAAAGCTTTGGAACAAAAGCAAGTCCAAAATCCAGCAGGGCAAATGTTAAGTCCTGTAGCTGTCTGTCCAACATCTGAAGCAATCTGTGGCAAATTGTGGGCTCCAAAGGGTTTGTGTGGCTCCACCCCCATGGCACTTTTAGGGGTTTTAGTCTCCACAGCTTCTCTCTTAGGCCCACTCTGCTCAGTCTTTGCAGCTTTACTTAGATGATCCACACTTCTGGCTTTTTCAAATTTCTGGGATCTCCACTTTGGCTTCACACTCACAGCTTCACACATTGCCCTCTCAGGGGTGCACTGCCTGGCCTCCTTGGCCCTCTGAAATCAGGGTGGAAGCTTCTTCACCTCAGAAAGTGTGCATTCTCCATGCACCTAAAACCAGCGCCACGTGGATGCTGCCAAGGTCCGCTGCCAGCCAGAGCGGCATCCAGGCTTTCCTCTTTCTTGGCTATAGGAGTCAAGTGCCTGGATCGCTGGGCACTCTGAACCTGACTGCAAAGAACAGATTCTCTATGTGGCTGCCATTCTGGAACCTGGTGTGGCCTCTGTCACCATTCTGGAATGTGGTGCTCTGCAGCTTTTTCTCCTGGGGAAAGTCTTTCACTTTTGCAGCTTTAAGGTTGCAAAGGGTGGAGACCCACTGCTTCCTGGGATGCCCCTAGGCCATCTTTTTTATTTCTTTGTTCCTTTTCAGCAATCGAGGTCTCAGCTTTATCTTTACAGTCCACAGCTTTCTGACCAAACTCACAACATTTTAAATCACCATGCTGGGCTCTTTGCTCTTGATTTACAAAGTAAATCTGGCTAAAAGCCCCCAACAATAACCATGCCACTGCCTCAACCTTCAACTGCCTTGAAATTTCTTTTGCCAGATTAATCAGGCCACTGCCCTTAATCTCAGTTTTAGGCAAAATCTCTGGACATGAGCAGAATGCAGACAAACTTTCTGCCAAGCCATAGCACACATCGTGTGGAATCCAACAACCAATGCAGTCCTTCTTTCCAGCAGAAACTTCCCAAGCTTGGTCTTTACTGGCAGGCTTTCTATAAGCCTTCTGGTCTCTTGAGCTCTGACCAGAATCTCCCATGCAGAACAGCCTAAGCTGTTCCAGCTCTACTTTTTCACATGACATCTATGAACCTTTCCAAACTCTTCCCGCAAGCCATTTCCAAAGGCTCTTGAACCACATGGTCAGGTACAGTCACAGCAATGACCCCAGTCCTCTGATACCAAATTCTGTCTTGGTTACTTTTCCCTTATTGTTGAGACAAAATACCTGATGCTCAAAGTGAAGGAAGGAGAGTTTTATTTCTTACAGTTTTGGGGGTTTCAGTCTATACTTAGCTGGTTCCAAGGCAGGGTGGCATGGCTGAGGGGGCAGCCATTCATGGAGGCTGCAAGCAGCAAGAGCCAACTGCACAAAAGAGGGAAAAACATGTCTTCTTTCTGACATTACATTATATGTCAGCTCTACCCTGGGTGGGTGCAAAATGCACACCACCAATCTTAGCACTAGACAACAAGTCAATCACAAATGCCAGATTCAGCCACTTCCATGACTACATGAGGGTTGGAGGGGAACCTAGATACAAACCATAAAACTATGTATGCAATTTAGCACAAAATCATGCTTTCTTTGTTCATTCTTGGGTAGTTAGACTCCCTTGGAGATGATGATAAAATAAGGATGAGGATCCAGGCTACTTTTGGAAATTTGCCCTATGAAAGAGGGTCAAATAAATCAGTCTTCTTTGATGATGATGTCTGCTGGACCTGAACAGTTAAGTTACAACCTGGAAAAAGAGGTCTGTAATTACCACTCTAGGCTCCCTTGTCTACTGGAAGATGTGGCTGCTCCATGCATTATTATAGTCTGACTCTTGTAAAAATCATAACTTTGACCTTCAACTTTATCTCTTCTATTTACTTCAAATCTAATTGCCTAGTCTAAAAGATATCCTTAGTATTTTCAATTATAAGGTCCTTTACCCAAAACTCCAAATATTACTTCAAATATGAAGTTTATGGACACTTCAGTCCATATGCTTCCCTCAGAACGAGCAAAAAGTGATGCACAACTAATCTATCCTGTGAGTTGTTTATGGCAGATTGAAACTATTTCCTTTCTCTCTTATCTTCAATATTTGCAGGTGCCAAACTTTATTTGTAACCATTCCTGTGTCATTAGAGAGATAACTATTTAGATTTTAACAGATAAAATTATTGGACCTTATGGTACTTGATATGACTTTAATGAGATGGTTCAAGATAGCCATATATGATTCAAGTGGTGAGTCCATAATCTTCTACCTAAGGTAGGTGAGGCTGGATATATGATAGGGTAAGAGAATAAAGGTAGCAGTTTCTAGTGAAAAGTTGCAAGTACCTCTAGAGAAACCTGAATTACATCTTGTTAAATAAGGCTCTAAAAGAAAAAATGACAATTATGTTCGGTTCCTCTCACTTTCCCTTTAAATATTTTTACCCTATGGCCGAATAAACTGTTCTCTAAGTCCTTTGAACTCTCCATCTTTCCACTATTATTTTCACCAACCCACTAGAACCCCCCCACACACAAAAGATGCTGTTTGACAGCTAGCTACATGTGAGAGAGTAGATTCTCAACTGTCTTTTTCACTAATATAATACATTGTTCTATGGAGGTAAATCTTTATTTCATTGTAGTAAAGCAATAAGAATGAAGGATAAAGTTTCATGAAAATATCAAACTAGTCAGAGATACTTGGCATATCAGTGTAGACATGATTCTCAGTGAGAAGGTAAGGAATACTTTTTAGCCATACAGAGATTAGCACCTCTTTGCACTATTTCTGGGGTTAAGAATCACTGTGTATATCAGTCAGAGTTCACTAGCAAAACAGATATAACACAAGACATACAAATACATATGAATTTACAAGATTGGCTTACAATGGTCTCACACAGAATCAGACAAAGAAAAGTGCACAGAGTCTGTCTGCCACTGAACACCACAGTATTCAGCCAAAGGTTGGAGCTCACTGCAGTGTCCTGTGTGAGTCACATCAGGAGGCCCATGGGTCTGTGATGGAAGGCTGAAGAGTCTATGCTTGAAGGCTGAAGGATCTGCACGGGAAACTGAAGAGGCTGCTCTGGAAGCTAGGAGATGATACCCAAGGTGAGGGCAGATGGGATATCCTCTGAAAAAACAGAAGCAAATCCATCCTTCTTTTATGCCATCCAGGTGACAAGCTGCCATAGGGTGGGGAATTGCTGAACCAGTTTAGTTAAGCTTCTCTTACTCAAATTGACACAATTAATCAACCATCACATTGTGTAAAATGAGAATATGCTACTTACATAAACGTGTAACTATTGCAGGTGTCTGAGGTTCACTGATGCAAATACCATCTTTACAAGAGGAAAGGAAATTGAATGTCTGCTATATACCAAACATAATACTCTGTATTTCTCTCAGTCGATCCTTATCTTATAAAATGAATATCATTTTTGCCTAGGACCATCACCATCACTATTTTACAGAGGAGAAACCCTGACAGGTTAAGTAACACTCATGATTGCACAATTAACAGATTAACCAGAAATTCATACTATTTTTAAAGAGTACAGACACGTAAAACAGTCCTATATAACATTTAAAACATTATATAACCAAAGGCTATCTTGTTTATGATCTGTATTAAAGTATGAGGATATCTTGGGAGCTTTCAGCTTTGCTGCTAATGAACATTGTTAGTTATCTGTGAGGACAATGGTGCCTACCCCTATAGGAGGCTGTGATGTTTCCTCAGTAATGCTCAAGCCTTCTCTTACTCACAAAAGCTGGCAGTGAAACTGCAAGCTTCTTCCAAACTCATTCTAGGAACATATCTTCTGCTACTCTAATGTAATGAATAAGGAATACATACAGGAAACATAATCTGAATAAAGATATGCATGTGTTGGGGAAATGCCTGGCTTCATTAAATTCCTTTTCTCACCTCATCCATTTATAAGCCAAATTATTCTATGTACCTACTTTTGAGATCAGGCCTCACCATACTCCCAATGGAGTTGCTGCTGTGGGCAAAATTTAAATTGCAGTCCCTACTAAGTAGTATCTGCCTCATTCAATTACTATAACAATTAAATGAGATAATTAATTTTTAAAAAGCAAGTATTACACTGTCTGATTATATTACTCTGCTAAGATTGTGCTATGGCTTGTATCTGGATGTCTCCCCAAAGCCTCATGCAATTGTAGGTGGGGCTTTTCAGAGGTGGGTGGATCTAGAGTGTGTGATGCTGGGATCAAGGATGTGATGCTGGAATTGATTCACAGTGCAATGCTAGCATTAAGGGTGTGAGTACTCTCTGCCCTAAGGATGAGTAGCCTACATAAAACATAAGAGACAGAAAGAGAGCTGCTGTCATCATTGCTTGTTATTTGTGCTGGTGGTGCTACTGCTTCTCTGCTTTGCTTCCTTCTGCCTGCCATGAACCATTTTCCCCTGTGATGCTTCTCTGCCATGCCACCGTGCTTTAGAGTCAGCCATCTGTAAACTGAAACATCTGCAAACTGTGAGCTAAATAAACCTTTCCTCCTTTAACTTTGGTTGTGAGGTATTTTGTCTCAGCAACAAGAAAAGAACTAAAACAAGCCACCATAATGAAATACCATAGGATGGGTTGTTTAAACAACAGACACTTATTTTTTCATAGTTTTAGAGTCTGAAAGTTCAAGACCAAGGAATCAGCTAGGTCTCCCTTCATAGCATAAACAACCTTTCTTTTTTCTGTCTTCACAGTCCTTTTCTTTGTGTGAGTGTGGCCTGATGTCTCTTCTTTATGGGAACATCAGACATAATTCAATTAGGTTCCACCCATATGATATCACTTAGCTTAATTATCTCTTTAAAGGCCCCATTCCAAATATATTCATTCATAACTAGAGATGTACTAGGGGCTAGGAGTTCAGCATATACATTTGGGGAAACAATTTAGTTCACAACCCTCACATGTATAAAGGAACTAATAAAATGAGCTATTATTAAGTACATATGTTGGGCAAGGCAAATAAGTATCAAGAAATTAGAACAAGAAAGACATGAAAAAATTTGGTATTTTTTCTCCATTTCACCAAGAATAGTTGTTTAATATTTGAACATCTGGGATTCAACAGAAAGTCTCACACAAATAGCTATCAGTTCAAACCAGGTCAGAGGACACTTAAAGACTAGCACACACTGGCTCAGCAGGTAGAGGCTATTAAGCCAACTGAATCGGCTAATGGCCTCCACAGAGCACAGGTTACTATTTTAAATGCTACAAAAGATCATAGAACATGAAAAGATGAAAAATAGAACCAGTGTGGGTCCAGTCTTCAAAGGAGCAGAGCTGAGTCACAGAAGGGTACTTGGGCTCTATGTGATGAAAGTGAATTGCCAAGTACTAGGCTGTCTTGGGCTAGGGGTAGGTTACAATCCCTTTTGTCCTGGGGCTCTCAGGAAACAATATTTTTCTTTTTCACTTATTTATTTGCTTGTTTTTTTTTCTTTTCTTACTAAAACCCTTGACTTTTTGTAGTCTTTAAAGACCAAAGGTATCTGTGTGCTGGTCAGTGTTAAAAGGAACACAGACACATTTATCTTTAGCATTACATAATGAAAACATAAAAGAGAATTTATTTGGGAGAAATTTTACAAGTTAATTTGAAGAAGCAAGGCAATATTCAGGCTCTAGGCATAGCACTTAGGCCAGGGAAAGCTGCACTGGATTCATCAGGTCCAAGTGTTCCAGTATAGCATGATCTCCCTGCCCTCATTACAATAGAAACTGAACCTTCCCCATAGTAACACTAGGTTTTCAGGAAAATACAATAGGTGGCTATCATGCTGTGGACATTCCCTATTAGGGAAATAGCTTTGTTAAAAAAAGGAAGATCCTAAACCTCAGAAAAGGTAGCACATCATTATTACGCCAAGAGCTGCAGGCCCTTTCAGATGTGTATCTTCTCAGTAAAGAAAAAGGAATAATTATGAGTTCCCTGCCACGTGTGGGAGGGAAGAAGCTGCAGGATTCTGTTCAAATTCACATTAGCACCCAAGTGAACAATTGCCCCAGCTTCTCAATTAATCTTCCTGCCTCTAGTTGATTTTGATTTGTAACCCAAGAGCTACTCTTTTGAAGGGTGGTGGAAATGGTGGTGGGTGGGTACTTTGCTTTAGGAGAAAAAAAGCATCTATTAGGCCTAGTTCATAGAGATAATGTTGAAAAATAGAAGAACGAGTCTCTCCCAAGTCAACATGACTTGATGTTTGGCCTAATCTGCTTGTTCCTGAGGAAAGATGGGAAGGAGATGTTCTGGATGGGATCTGGAAAGACAGAGAGAAAACAACTACTTACCTAGTGGGTCAAATAATCCAAGAATCAGCCAGGCGTGGTGGCTCATGCCTGTAATCCCAGCACTCGGGAGGCTGAGACAGGCAGATCGTTGTGAGTTCGAGACCAGCCTGGGTTACAAAGTGAGCTCAAGGCTAGCCTGAACAGCATAGTGAGACCCTGTCTCAAAAACATCAGGGCTGGGGATCTAGCTTATCGGTCTAAGCGCCTGCCCGGCAAGTGCAAGGTCATGAGTTCAATCCC
>RJWT010045993.1:0-11532 GCA_004365215.1 Cuniculus paca | reverse complement strand
GCTCAATTGCCCAGGCTGGGCTTGAACTTGAAATTGTCCTGCTTCAGCCTCCTAAAGTGCTGGGATTACAGGCATGTGCCACAGTGTCCCACTGCCTTATGCATTTGATTAATTAAAATTTATTTGAGGTAATTATTGTTACATACAGCTGTAAGAAATACTACAGAGAAATCCCATGTATAGCCTTCCCAGTTCTCCCCAGTATATACTATACAGTACAAGATCACAGTCAGGATATTGACACTGATACAATCTAACATTTTTGCTCACATTTCACTGTTTATCTGTATGTGTGTGCATTTAGTTTGATAGGGTTTTTCCAGCTTTGCCATCTGTGTAGGATCCTTCATCCACCATCACAGTCAAGATACTAAATAGAGCTGGGCATGGTGGCACACTGCTGTCATATCATCTTAGTTACTCAGGAGTATGAGGCAGGAGGATAATAAGTTCAAGGCCAGGCTGGGCAACCTAGTGAGAACTTGTCCCAAAATAAAAAAATAAAAAGGGCTGGGGATTTAGGTCGGTGCTCCCTGCTTTCAATTCCACTCTCTCCCCCAAGATACTAAACAGGTACATCACCATAAGGGGTTTATAACCTATCTCTTTCCATTCCCTTACTTCACTGCCATCCCTAATATCAAGGAACTACTAATCTGTCCTCCTTTCTAAAATTTTGCCATTTCAAAATTGTTATAAAAATTGAACCATCTAGTATGTATATACTTTTATAAAATTCCTTGGTTAGTAATGTATGCTACTATGCCTATTATTTTTATAACAGCTTTACTGAGATAATAAATTTACATACCATAAAATTCACCTACTCACTTTAAGACATACAATAGTGGCACTTGAAATGTTCTACAATAATCAGCACTATCTAGCTCCAGAATATTTTCATATTCCTAGAAGGAAACCTTAATCCAGTAAGTAGTTACTCTCAAACTTTCTTCTGAGTTGCTAGCAACGTCTTCTGTCCCTGTGAATTTGTCTAGTATAGGTATTTCACATAAATAGAATCATGTAATACATGATCTTTTATGTCTGGCTTTTTCATTTAGCACACTGTTTTTATCCATGCTGTAGTATGTACAGATGTTTTATTCCTTCTTGTTGCTGAAAAATATTCCATTAAGTGGACATATCACATTTATTTATCTATCCATCAGCTGATGGTCACTCTTGTTGTTTCCATTCTTTTTCATTGACAGCAATGCTTCTGTGAACATCTGTGTAGACATTATGTGGACATGTTTTCAATTCTTATGGATATATACCTAAGAGTAGAATTACTTTGTTATATGTTTAACTTTTTGATGAACTGCCAGCCTGTTTTGCAAAGTGGCTGCATCATTTTACATTTCTACAAGTCCTATACTAGGGTTTTAACTTCTCCACATGCTCATCAACACTTATGCTTCTTTTTGTTACTGCCATCATACTGGGTGTGAAGTGCTATTTCATTGAGGTTTTGATTTGTATTTCCCTAATGACTAATGATCTTGATCATCATGTGCTAATTGGCCACTTGTACATCTACAGTGCAAATGCTTATTCAAATCTTTTGGTCATTTTAAAATTTGGGTTATCTTTTTACTGTTGCATTGCATTCTTATATATTTTGGATACAAGTCCCTATCAGATATGTGATTTGCAAAATATTTTCCCTTCCTGTGGATTCTCTTTTCACTTTCACACCAGTCTTTTGAAGCATAAAAGTTTTAAATTTTGGAGTCCCATTTATGTATTTTTTGTTGTTGTTTATGCTTTTCATATTATCTTAAAAGAAGCCACTGCCTAATATATAAGACAATGAATTTTAGCTCTTATATTTCGGTCTTTGACACACTTTAACTTTTGTGCATGATGTAAGGCAAAGGTCCAACTTAATTCTTTTGTATGTGGATATCCAGATGTCTCAGCATAACTTTCTGGAATGACTATTCTTTATTGAATTATCTGGTATGCTTGTCAGAAGTCAACTCACCAAAAATATACAGTATTATACTATTTATGTATGCATGTTTGTTTGTTTAGTATTACTGGGGATTGAACCTAGAGCATTCATACCGAGCCACATCCCCAACCCTTTTTTATCTTTTAAATTCTGAATCGGGGGTCTCATTAAATTTCCCAGGCAGGAATTGAACATGAGATCTTCCTGCCTCAGTCTCCCAGAGTGGGATTGCAAGCTTGTGTCACCATGCCTGGCTAGGTATTATTTTTTTAAAAAACATATATATCGTATCAGTAATATTGAAAAAAATAATGTCTCATAGTATTATAAGTCTTTATGAAAGAGTTTGGAGCCTCCAGAAACTTTAGTTGACTACTGGTGAAGAGTTACATGACCACATCTATATTTCCTATAGTAAACAGACTATACTGGGCTGCTGGATGTATGCAGGGCCAGTGAATACTGAGTAAATCTAACCAAATAAAATCTCATTTCCTCTAGTCCTGTTACTTTATACTCATTATAGAAAGGACTCACATTGCAGTCTTGTGTTTCTCTTTCTGTGTGTTCTTAGTAAATATGGCCTTACCATTCTTCCATTCACTCTGTCTCAAAATCTAGTACTCTTCTCTTTTCATATCCAGTTACCACTGTCTGTCCATTTTACCTGGAGGTGGGGGTGTAGGTATGTGTGTGCCGGGTATCAAATCCCAGTGCTCACCTAAGTAAGCAGTTTACCACTGAGCTACACTCCATCCCTATATTAACTTTTTAATAACTTCCTTCCTTCTCATTCCTGTTGTTACTGTTTATTGTTCATGTGGCCCTTTTTGCCACCTATATAGATTAAGCAAATGCTTCCCAACTGGTCTCCCAACCTCTGTTCTTTCCCTTCTTTATCTCCTTCCACAGGTTACTGGTAAAATACTCTTTGCTTAGCGACACAGTTAACCATGTTGCTCACCAGTCATGTACCTCTGAGGGTATCTCAACCACCCGTGTGTCTTGTGACATACAAGTGCTGAAGTGTATGGCAACCAAGATGCTGCTCCATCTCAGTTCCCATCCATTCCTCTAACTGAATCTGACAGTCCTGGCCACCCCCACTCACCTAAGTGTGCTTGTTTTTCCAAGTCAAATTCATGTCATGTCTCTTAAGAATACTTCTCTCATTCATATGGTGTAAACAAGTTTTCCTTTCCCTTTGTACTTAGACTGATCTGTTTTTTTCTTTTATTTTAAAGATAATAAAATCCCAACAGAACAAAACAGAATAAATCTAATCAAAACAAAGCAGTGAAATTGGTACAGAACTTCAAAGCAGGATAATAGGAAAACAACAATGGCTACCATAGTATATCTTGTTATCTTCACAATAGTTGTGCATTCCACCAGCTATAGCAAAATCAAACCAAACCAAACCAAAACAAAACAGTGAGAACAAATATTGAATTTCAAAAACAAGATAGAAGAAAATTCCCCATATTTGTTATATTGCATACTGTTAACCTCCCAATAGATGCTCTGACTGCCGGTCCCAGACCTGCAAAGTCAACCAAACAATACAAGCATTCAATTGCTTTTTGCACCTCAGTTGCTATCAACTCAGCCTGTCTTCTGAACCAGCCGGGTGCTGCGGGGGCGGGTGTTGGTGATTGCCAGCCCATGTGCTGGTAGGCTCATGGGAAGCAGTATCTGACTTTTCTCTTCCTGGGCCCCACATGGCTTGCATGGCTTACCAGAAAGGCTAGCTAACTCTCTCTTTTAGTTAGCACATTCCATTTTGTATCATAGCAATGTTAGTAAATGCTTTCTCTTTTTATTCTAGAAGTTTCTTGATGGCATTAATCATATTTATTATTCTCTATATACCTATCAGGGCCTTTTGCTTAGAGGTTTGTGCATTATAGATGATCAATATATCCTTGTTACTAAGCTAAATTAATCAAAAGCATTTATTCAGGCTTTGTGGGGAAAGGATGTATAAGTTGTACTCACTTCCCTTAGGGACTAATAACAGATTTAAAATAATTTATATAGGTAGTTCATAAAATGAGACCTAAATATTGCTGCAAAGTATAGGTTTAGAAAAGGAGGTATTAATGTCTTAGTAATGTCTTTTTAAATTTCAAAAGAAAGGAGAATAACTTATCCTTGAGGTGGCTGGCAGGTATCACCTTCATCAAATAATAACGCTTTAGTAAAGTTCTAAATTAGGGCAAGAACAATGAAGAAAAGGGGAGAAGACAGGAAAAGAGGATCTATTGCAAGAAAGTTTATCATTCAAAATGTGTCATTCAAGTCAGCTGATCTGAGTAGACTGTGGTCTTTTTCCACTCATTTTTTCAAGAACTCACTCCCAGATGTGTGGTCATTTGGTACGCCCATTTTTTTCATTATTAAAATATAAAGGAACAGTAGAGTAAGGAACAGGACAGCAATCATAGGGCTTGTGCTTTGGAAGTGCCACAGGTAAGTTATTAGTGTCTCATGGCTCCTCTGGATCACCAAATGGTTCTGGCCCAAAGGAGAGTCATGACAGACTTTCTCAGCTAGGGTTTTGTGAGGGAATGAAGCTCGAATGCCTTAAGATCCTACTATCTGCAATGGACCAATACCTGTCCTGTGCATTTAGAATAGTGTTAGATATGCACAGACTTAGGAGACCTTACAAGACAGTCATTTGAATAATCTTCATGGCTCTGTAGCTCCAGTGCAGGAGCCAGCTGAGAGTCTAAATGACTTGAGTGAGGTAGGATAAACTACACTACTATAGTGGGCCTGTTGGCACAACAGGAAACACGGTGTTGAATCATGCTTAGATGATTTGCTTCTGAATCAGAGTTTCACACTCTAAGCTGACTAACTGGCCTAGAAACCAGTTCTGTCTAATGCAATACCTTATAAATCATCTATGTTTGTGAAGTACACATACATGTTCTACCTGCTCTGACCCTACTAAATAAACTGTTTTAGCAAAATGCTTACATATAAGGGTTTTATATATTTTAAAATTCTTTTGCAATCCCAAGAATAGTTGTACTAGGAACAGTATCACTGAGAAATATTAAGTTGTTTTCATATATTACACAATGGAGTAATTCAGTTTCGAAGACTAAACCATGTATTGTTCTTAGGAGAGCAGACACGTGGCCACTTTGAGAGGATGACTCTATTTCTATCCCAGAGAGAACAGTAGTTCTAGGTTCCCAGGAATGAATCCCTCAAGCCCACCCAGTGTACAGGATGCCTGCTGTGCCCAGCCAACATTCTTTCCAGTTTCCTACCCAGCTGGGTATCCCCCCATCAGCTTGGATGCCCAGGACACCTGCCACCTCCAGGCCTGTTGTGCAATGATCATCGTCTCTTCTTCATCAGTTCCCTTTCCACATTCTAGCTCTAGTCTGTGGGCAGACTGGCATACCCAGGAAGCTCAGTGAGTTCCCTCTCCTTTGGTATGTTGTCACCCTCTTTCCTGACAACCTTTTAGAAAGTGTGAGTCTCAGTTATTTCCATTTACTCACTTCCTGGTTACTTTCGTGATAAATTAAAGAAAAATTTTAGACAATTTCAAATTTACTAAAAAGTTCTAAGTACTGTACACTACACAGAGCATGTTTTTCCCTGAATTATTTCATACTAACTCCCTGACATGATCCTTCATTCCCAAGTGTGTTTGTGTATACTCCTACAAATAAGGATTTCTCTTACCTAACCATTTTACAGCTTTCACTGATAGTCACGGTCATGTTGTCTTCACCAATTCTCACCTCCCACTTGTGCTTTAACCAGGGTCTCGCTAATGTCCTCTAAAGCAGATGCTTTGTGTTGAGAAGCCTATCGTGATTCTGATGGGTTTTCCTTTATAAGTGATCTGTTTGTTTTCTCTAGCAGCTTTTAATATTCTGTTCTTGAGTTGAATTTCTGGGATCTTGATTATTATACGCCTGGGTGTAGATTTGTTTTGGTTATGGCTAGCTGGAGTTCTATATGCCTCACTTATTTGAATGTCACTTTCTTTTTCCATGCTTTGGAAGTTCTCCAAAATTATTTCTGTAAAGAGAGTCCTGATGTCATTTGTCTTGACCCCTGCTTTTTCATTCACATTTTTAATTCTTAAGTTTTGTTTCTTTGAATTGTCTTGCAGCCACTGAATTGTTATTTCCTGAGTCCTTGTTATTTTTAAGAGAGCTTTCTTTTCACGATCACTAGCTGTAAACCTGTCTTCAAGGTTTGAAAGTCTATCTTCAGTTTCTTTCAAGTGATTTTGCCAGCTTTCAATGGTGTTTTTAATTTCCTGGATATCTCCCCGAATCTGTTTCATGCATTCTAAATCTCTCTTATATTGTTCATGGTTTCCCTCATTTTCCAATGCTCCTCTATTTTTTTTTATCTGTGTCTTCTTTAGAGGTGCTTAGTAATTCTTTTATTATGTTTTTCATTTCTTCTTTTATGTGGGATAGAATTTCTGTTCTAATTTCTCTTATAGCTTCATGAAGTTCATTTCAGCTGACATCACTTCAGACATCTTGGGTGTGCGACTATTGATTTCCCCCGTGTTTACCTCTCCTGGACTTGCACTGCTTGGGTTGGATGCCAGAGATTGCCCTTTCCCTCTTTGTCTTGGCATATTCCTGATTTCTTGCACACACGTGGGCAGTGTGGTCCCAGGCACCTCCGGCAGTGGCCACAGCTTCTCTGAAGAAAGACTGTTTGGCTTTTCTGGTCAGTGCTGGCTACAGACATCTGACAGTGGGCGCCCGTGCCTCTGCACTGAGCTGGGTACCAGTGCCTGTGGATCTAAACCGGTTAGGAACCTACACGATGCTGTCTCTCCATATTATTATAGATATTGCCACCATGAAAACAAATAGTGTGTGTGTAGTTTTCACTTATTTTTAATAAATTTCTAGAGATTATTGGGTTATAGAGTATTTTATGTTATTGCTTTCCAAAGTAGTTGTAATATTTTAAAAATCCAAGAGCAACAATAGTATAAAAATTCTTTTAATTTTCTGAATAAGATATAAAATTTAACTCTTAAAGGTATGGAGGGTTTGGGTGAGATCCCCCACCCAAGTCCTCATACTAGGGATTGAATCCAGGGCCTTGTATATGCTAGGCAATTGCTTTATAAAACAGAGCTCCCTCTCTGACTCTTCTTAAAAATTTTATTTTGAAACAAGGTCTTGCTAAATCATCCAAATTTTTTTTCTTAATTTTAAAGAGAATAGAACAAAACAAAACAAAACAAAACAAGACAAAACAAAGCAAAAGAAAACAGAATAGAGTCAAACATAATATAGCATTTCAGAACAGAACACTGCAAGCTATACAGGTTTTCAAAACAACAACAGGAGATTAAATCGTCCAAATTGACCTCAATGTTTTGATCCTTTTGCCTCAGTCTCTCAAATAGCTGGGATTACAGGAATTTGACACACTCTCCAGTTGAGATTTTCTTCCCTTCTACTCCTGTCTTTATTCTCCCAGCTCCCATCTGCCCTTAACAGATAGTCACCACTACTTATTTCTTATATATCCATCTAGAGTTTGCATAAATATATCTCATTTCAAACATCCAGTATTTCTTCCTTTTTTGCATTCTGTACAGAGTTTATCTCATTCCTTTTTTGCAGCTGCACAGAGCTGCATAGTACTCAATCACATACATGGACCATAATTTAATTTTAATCTAATGCTATTTAGGCTATTTTGACTTCTTACTGTCATAACAAATAGAATGAAGAATAACCTGTATTTCAAATTATGCATACCTGTAGGATAAATTCCAAGAAGCGGAAGTGCTAAGTCAAGAGTTAATGTGCTTAAAATGTACCCCCACACACATTTTTATCTACACATTATCAAAGTGCTCTCTATGGGGTTGTGACTTCACCAAAGTAAAAAACTGCTTGTTTTCTCTCAGCTCTATTTGTGCAAAATCAATCATACATGTGTTATTTTAATTTACACATATCATGAGATGTTCAACATCTTTTCATGTTTCTTTTTTCTATGAACCATGTGTTCATACCCTGTGCCCATTTTTATATGTACCGGGTCGTTGCTCTTTTTCCTATTAATTTCTAGGAGTATTTCTTATATTAAATACTGTTTTTTTTATGAGTTACAGCTACATATTACCAATTTATTATTTAACCTTACCAGGCAGGCAGGCTTGATAATATTTATTAATATTTTATTGTGAAATTTATGGATGTTGAATCACAAAAAAACCATCAACCAAGGTAATGGTCCCATAGTCTTTTCCTGGAGGATTAATGGCTTTAGTTTTCACGTTTAAATCTTTGATCCATTGAGAATTTAATTTTTTGCCAGGCAAGTAACCTGCTTCACTTATACTATTTATTGTATGGTTCATTTTCCAGAGAGAAAGAAAAGAGAGTGAGTGAGAGAGACAGACAGACAGACAGAGGTGAATTTACGTATATACTTGGGAACACTGATCTATTCATTATATCAAGGGGGAAACTCATTTAATCTAAAATTAACTTTCTTTTCTTTCTTTTTTGCAGTGCTCCTGGGAATTGAACCCAGGGCCTCAGCATGCTAGTCAAGTGCTCTACCATTGAGCTACATTCTCAGCCTAAAATTAACTTTTAAAAGTGGTTTTCATTTGTTTTGCTTCTAATAGCTAGAGGTTACCTATCTTATGGTGTTTTTATATATAATAATGAAGATAATGTCTGCCTGGGTATAGTGACTGGCTTTCACATCCTGCCCTTTGCTTTACTGGAGGCTCATATCCTTTTTGAACTGTCAAGCTCAAGGTCTCACAGGCACCTCTGTCTCAATGAGACCCTTACTAGAACTCCAGTTCCCACCACTAGATCTCCTCTAGTCCCCTCCCAGAATCACCACCCTTCCACAACTCCAGTCAGCCTTTAGCCCCTTTTCCTGTCATCCCATATCTAATCACCAAGTTCTATGAAATTTTACTTCTAAAATAGATTCAGAATTCATTACTTCTCTACTTTCCACCACTTCCCTATTAGCACTCTGGTCCAGGTTACCAGTCTGGCGGGTCTAGATTCCTGAAATAGCCTGAGTTGTTTCCTGGTCCTACTCTTGTACTTCCACATTCCATTTTGATCTACAGCAGCAGGAGCAATCTTCTGAAAGCAGAGATCAGATGACATTTATTATATGCTCTCATTGAAGACCTGAAGGCTTGAAGACTTCCTATTGTCCTTGGGATGAAGTCTAATCTCCTGGCGAACTACCTCCTTCCTGTCCTCGTTGCCAGGCTCCCTAGCCCCAAGTGAATGAGCCTTACTCAGCTCCTTGAACACACCAAGCCCATCTTCGACTTTGCAGTTGTTAAGCAAATCCCCCCACCTTGAAAGTGTACTTTCCAGAGCTTCTCTAGGCTGGCTCCACCTTGTCATTCAAGTCCTACTTCAAAGGTCTTCTTTCTAGGCTTTCCTGATTGTTCATTCCAAGGTGACCTTGACACTCTAGCCAGGTTATTCCATACATGGCACAGCGCTGTCTTTCCTAATAGCAAATGTTCTTTGAGCACTTATCATGTGCCAGGCTCTCTTTTAAAAACTTTGTGGGAATTATTTCATTAAGATATCAGTTACATACAGGAATATCACCATAATCTCCATTTTATAGATGAGAAAGATAAAGCAGAAAGTAGTTAGGTCACTTGTTCAAAGTCACATAGATATCGCAGTGAAAATTATCTGGCTTAACTTATCACATATCTCAGCCCCACTGGAATGAACCTTTTTTTGGGTCTTTTTGATACAGGATTTCACTATGCAGTTCAGGCTGGGGTTGAACTCATTTTGTAGCCCAGACTGGCCTTGAACTCATAGTGATCCTTCTGCCTCAGCCTCCTAAGTGAAGGAATTATAGGCATGCACCACCATGATGAGCTGGAATAAACATGTTGACGAAGTTGATTCCTTGTCTCTTCTGTTCACAAGTTACTTGTTATGGCATACATGTTGTTTTTCTTTTAAGATAAATTATGTTAATGTATGAGTTGTTTTTTCTAAACTAAAACCTTACTATCCAGGTTTAATTACAGTGTTGGTACTTTGGAATAAATAAGTGAGTTTTGGGTTACAGTTTGGGCATTTGGTCTCTAAAAGGTTTGCCATCACTGCACTATACCCATAAACCCAGAATACAACCTGCACAAAAGAGGTAGTTCATAATTTTTTAAATGCCTAGTAAGCATTCAGTAAATGGAAGGTAAGAGTCATCCCCACTCATGTTCTCTATGAACACTCTGGTTAATGGGGGCAGCTGGATGCTCAGAAGAAAAGAAAGCCAACTTTTGCCTCTCAGATTTATGCTGTATTTGTTGTCCTGCCTAAATTTCTTTGTTAGGTATGCAAATTAAATGCATGGAGCGTATAATCTCCAGAGCCCTTCTTCACTGGTAACCCCTGCAAAACCGGCTTGGTTATGTGGCTGAACTTGCATGTGAGCTACTGTCACTGCTAAGGACCAGCTATCAGCTCTCTGTCCTCACAGCAGGCAGGACAGACAGACTGAGGGTGGTATTCACAGGTGCTAGAAATGTGAACACCACACCCTAAACCTCTGTTGACAGTGTTTAGAGTTTAGATGCAGTAATTAAAAAGCATCTACATGTAACCAATGATAATGAATAATCTCAAATAGTTTATATAGTTAAACAAACCATACCATGAAAAAAATTAACCATTAGTAAACAGAAAAGACATGTTTTATATTGATCTACATCACAATACCATATAGCTGAATTTGTATTTCATTGGGGCAGGAAGAAGTTTTCCTGTTTTGAATAGTATTAAATATATAAAAGCTTTTGAGCACACAATTCAAAATTTTTCATGGCACATGCTTTTTTGCACATATATAGGAATATTCCATTAATTACTTAATTGCAGCTTTCTCTAAAATATGTTGCAGTTATAGCAGTACTGAGAATACTATGCAATGCAGAATGAAAAATGAGTGCTGTACCTAGAAATCATCTCAATATTACTATTTTTCATGACAAATAAAAACTTTGTGGAGGTTATCTTATTAACATACCCTTTTTCCATTACAAATAGCCTTTTTTTTCTTTTTTTCAAAAGTTGACTGTTACCCATGTATGTGTAAGATCCTGGCTAAGAGGACACAATCAATGACTCTCCATATTCAGTTCACATGATTCCACAGGCTAGAATCATCATGTATAAATGAAAGATCCACTCTAAGTTCTTTATAACTCCACAAATTTGAACAAAAATTTGCATGCTCCTGCTTTCCACCAAATTGCATTTTTGTTGAGCTTTTCATATGTAGGCTCATGTAATTCAAAACTGATTTTTTCAACCTTTGCTAAAGTTTCCTTTCTTATTAATGACCTTTTTTGAATAAGACAACATTAACACCTTACAAAAGCCACTGTTCATGAAAGGTCCTGTGGAACACCATGCAAATTCCTGGTCTTGTAACTGTTGAGTCTGTGATGTGGATTTACTTGCTGGCCCTCACGAAACAAGCACAAATCAACTTTGTGCCCCAGAAAGGTCACTGCTATCCATATACCATGTCTG
>RJWT010045992.1:0-11538 GCA_004365215.1 Cuniculus paca | reverse complement strand
TCAAAACAAACAATGAAAGCCATACAGGGTTTTTAAACAAGCTAATTGGACATCCTCAATGGCTGCAATTATATATTTTGTTATCTTTAAAATAGCTGTCCATGCCATCAAGTATAATAAAATCAAACAAATCAGAATAAAGTGAAACTAATCAGAACAATGAATACAATCTGAATTTCAAATCATGATAATAGATTAATAGTGGTCATTTCTTTCCCTTTTTAGATAATTCCTCCCCTTCGACTTTCCCAATATGTATTGTGCATTTTGGATCCCACTAACACCTTTAGTTTGTTATGCTATGGAGACAACACAAAATTCACCCTTGTGACTCTGGTCCATTACATCCATGAGTACTATTACCAGTTGCCTCTATCTACCTACAAGAGCCTTGAGGTTATCTTCCGTTATAGCTGAGTAGATTTCCACCCCATGAAATACCATGTCTTTCTTATCCATTCTGCCATTAATGGGCAGGCTACCCCTATTTTTTTTTCCTGGCTCCCTGTCACATAGGGCATTGTTCTCTCTCCTTTAACTTTCAGACTATGAATTTTCTTTCTAGCTAAATGTGTTTCTTGCATAGAGCATACTGTTGGATCCTGTCTCCTGATCCACTATGCCTCTTTTTCTATTAGTGCCTTGAGGCCCTCTTGCACTGTAGTGTTTCTGCCATGCTATTTTTCTGCCATTGGCTCCCTATTTTTCCTTTCCATTCAATCGACTGGCCCCACTTGATGGTCCCCCTCTGACATTGTTCCTGAGACCGTGGTCCTTTTCCTCTCTCTCTAAAATGTCCTTTAGTAATCTTTGTAGGGGGAATCCAGCACTCTTTATCCCTTCTGCTACACAAGTTTTACACATAGCAAATATGCAAATATTTGAAAAGCAGTATAATTCTAAATCTATCATTACCAGTGAAGAGTGATTATGTCCACTCATACCTGGCATTTACTAGTCAAAAATGTTAAATCATCACTACTGTTGTCTTCAAAACCCCAATATTATTCAATAATAGCTTCATTTTCTATCGCACCTGATGCATGTGCACGCCTGTGTATATAGCTGAAGATATAAGCCAAGGCCTCACACACACTAAGCAGATGCTCCACTTCTGAGGTGAAATTGCAGTATTGTTTTAGTTTGCATTTCTGTAATAACCAGACATTTATTAGTCATTTGTATTTGAAGTGTCTATTCATTTCACTTGTCCATTTTTTGACTGGATCTTTTGAGGAGGTTCTAAGAGTTTAAGTTTTATCTATTCCAGGTATCAGTCTTTTGATGAATAGCTGGCAAATATTTTCCCCATACTATAGTTGTCTTTCCCCTCTACTGATTGTTTCCTTTGCTGTGTAGAGCTTAATCTGATATAATCCCATTTATTGATTCTTGATATTTCCTGTGCAATTGGAGGTCTGTTCATAAAGTCCTTGCCTATACTTGTGACTTCAAGTGTCCTATTTTATCTTCTAGTAAGTTCACTGTTTTAATGTTGAGTTTTGATCCATTTTGATTTTGGTTTACTGCATGGTGAGACACATGGCTCTACTTTCAATCTGGTGCATACAGATAGTCTATTTAACACACAGTGCTGGGAAAACTGGCTATCTTTGTTCCAATGTATGCTTTTGGTCCTCTGAAGATCAAATAACTGGCAATGTTTCTGTATCCGCTGTTCCACCGATCCACATGTCTGTTTTTGTGCCAATATCATGTGGTTTTTATCACTGTTACTTTGTAGTAAAACTTGAAGTCAGGTATTGTGATGCCTCCTGTTATGTTCTTGTTGCTTAGGATTGCTTTTGCTATTCTGGGTCTCTTCCAGCTCCATATGAATTTTACAATTGTTTCCTCTAGTTCTGTGAGGAATGCTGTTAGTATTTTGATTTGGATTGAAATAAACCTGTGCATAAGTTTTGGAATATAAGTATTTTGACAATACCTGTTTTGCCTATCTAGGAAGCAGGGCGGGGAATCGTTCCATTTTCTGATGTCCTCTTCAACCTTTTTTCAGAGTACTATAGTTTTTTATTGTAGAGGCCTTTCAATTTGTTTAATTCCTAGGTATTTAATTTTTCTTGATGTTACTGTGAATATTTTCTAATTTCTTTCTGCTGGGGTTCATTGTTGGCATACACAAATGCTACTGACTTTTGTGTGTTGATTTTGTATTCTGCTACATTGCTGCATTTAGTTATTAAAATTTTTTTGGTAGAATTCCTTGGGTCTTGTATGTAGAGTACCAAGTCATCTGCAAATAATAATTTGATTTCCTTATACATACCCCTTTTACTTCTCTTGTGACTGCCCTGGCTAATGTTTTAAAGACTATGTTGAACAGAAGTGATACTGGGCATTGTTAGGTCTTGTTCTTGATTTTAGAGGGAAAGCTTTCAGTTTTTCTCCACTTAATATGATGTTGGTCATTAGTTTGTCAAAAGTAACTTTTATCAGATTCCAGTAAGTTCCTTCTATACCTATTTTCTTCAGTTATCATGAAGGGATGTTGGATTTTTGCCAAAGGCTTTTTCTGTATCTACTGATATCATTTATGTGGTGGACGGATTACATTGATTGATGTATGCATTTTGATCCATACTTGCAACTCTGGGATAAAACCTACTTGGTCATGATGTATAATCTTTTTAATGATTATTTGTATTTTATTTGCTATTATCTTGTTGAGTTTTGTGTCAATGTTTACTAAGGAGACTGGCCTATAGTTTTCTTTAGTTGGGTCTTTGGCTTTGGAATCAATGATGCTGGCTTCCCTTTTGATTTTCTTGACTAGTCTGAGGAGTACTAGAGATATAACATCCTGAATGGTTTTGTAGAATTTAGCAATGAATCCATTAGCCTCCTTTTTTTAGTTGGTAGGTTTTTAAATAACTGCCTCAATTTCATTGTTTATCTTTGGACTGTCAGAGTTATGTCTTTTTGTTTTGGCTTTGGTAATTTGTATGTGCTTAGAAATTAGTCCCACTTCTTCAAGATTTTCCAATTTGTTGGAATACAATTTTTGATTGTAGTTGCTATCTTCTGGATTTCAATGGTTTCATGATTTTTATCTTTTTTATTTTCAAATGCATTACTATCTTTTCTCTCTCTCATGATAAGTTTGGCTAAAGGTTTATTAGTGTTTTTTTTATTCTTTCAAAGAACCAGTTCTTCAATTTGTTGATTATTTGTACTGTTTTTAAATCTCACTTTAATTTTCACTCTGATCTTTACGATTATCCTCCTTAATATTGGTTTGGGTGTGAACTGTTGTATTTCTAGTATCTTTGGTACTTCATTAGATTATTTATTTGAGCCCACTCTGATTTTGTAACACAGGCACTGATTGCAATAAACTTTCCACTTAGGATTGCTTTCACTGCATTGCATAGGTTCTGATCTGTCATACGAGCATTGTTGTTTGCTTCCAGAAATTGTTTAATTTCTCCCATGATCCATTAGGTGTTCAGGTATGTTACTAAGTTTCCAGGTGTTTCTAAATTTTCTATGGTTTTTTCCGTGATAAGACTTCTAGTTTCAATGTATGATATGGTAGTAAACATAGGGTGATTTTGATTCTTTTATATTTAAGCAGGTGTTGTGGACTAGTATGTGGTCTATTTGGAGAAAGTTCTGTGCGCTACAGAGACAAATGTACACTCTGTTGTAGTAGGGTAGAACACTTTTGGGATATCTAACAAATCTATATGATCAAAGGTGTGGTTCAGTTCTGATACTGTTATCTGTGAATTGAGGTTACCCACTATGATTGTTGTAGTGTTTTATGTCCAGCAGTTTTTTTTAAATTAAGACAGGTGTTCCAGTTCTTGTTGGATTATTCCCTTAACTAGTACATAGTGACCTCTTGTCTCTTCTGATATGCTTTAGCTTGAGGTTTATTCTGATAATAAAATTGCTGTTACTGTTTTGGGGCCCTGGTTCATGAAATGTTGTTTTCCATTCAAGTTTTAGTCTATAAATAAGCTTTTTTGATTAGGTGAGCTTCTTGAATGCAACAGACTGTTGGAGTCTGTTTTTGATCCAATCTTTTAATCTGAATATTTAACTGGGGAGTTGAGGCCAATAACTTTGAGTTATTACTGTGATGTGTTGATTAATTCTTACCATTGCAGTCTTTCTCTGTTGATGACTACTTTGTGTTTCTTTACATTTTTTTTGGTTTCTCTATTCACCTTGATGTATTCCTTCCATCTGGATTTTTGGTTTTGTGTACTTGTGTTGGATATTCAGTGTTTTCTGGGATTCTGGTTTGGTATTCATAAATCTCTTGAGGTGTTTTTTCATGGAATATTCTTTTTAGCTTTATTCTTTTTATTGGTATACTTTTGATATACTTAATGATCACATCATAGGTAATTTGCACCTGTACATAACATCTTTTTTCCATTCCCCTCTCCTCCATTCAACCCTTTTTCCTTTCCCTATTTACACCAAATTTGTTTCCTTTTTATCCCTTTTCCATTCTTTTCCTTCTCTCCCTACTCCCTTGTTCCCCTTCCCATCTGAACATGTTCTTCCTACCTCCTAATATCTATCCTCCATTATGCTCCTTGTTAACCCTTTGGGTTTTTCACACAAGAGAAACAATGTGCTATTTAAACATGTGTATCCTATTTCAGATTATGGTCTTGAAGTGCACCCATTTTCCATAAATGATTCAAATTTATCTTTTATGGCAGAGGAGCACTCCATTGTATATAAACACATTCTCTGCATCCATTCATCCTTTGATGGGTATATGGGCTGCTTCTAAGATTTAGCTATTGTAAGTTGTGCTGCTATAAAAATGGGTATGTATGTATCACTGCGGTAAGATACTTTTAACTCTTTTGAGAAGATACCTAGAAGGAAAACAGCTGGGTGAAATGGAACCTCTAGTTTTTAGTTTTTTGACTCTCCATACTGATTTTCACATGGCTGTACAAGTTTACATTTCCACCAGCAATGGAAAATTGTCCCCCACCCCCACAGCTTCATCTGCATTTGTTATTGGTTATTTCTTGATAATAGCTATTCTGGAGATGGAATCTCAGTATTGTTTTAACTTGTATTTCTTGAGTTACCAATGATGTGTTGCATATTTTTTTCATATATTTGCTGTTTGTACTTCATCTGAGAAATGTATATTCATTTTAGACACCCATTTTGGATTGAGATTTTAAATTTGGGGATCCAATTTTTTTTGTTATATATTCTAGATGTTAGTCTTTGTCAAGTAGCTGGTAAAAATTTCTTTCCCATTCTGTAGGTCATCTCTTCACTATGTTGGTTTCTTTTGTTGTGCAGAAGCTTTTTAATTTTATGTGCTCCTGGCTGTTGATTCTTTGTAATATTCCTTGTGCAACTGGGGCTTTGATCATAAGTCTTTGTCTACCAATGTCTTCTAGAATTTTACCCATTTTATCATCCAGCAAATTGTTTTAATATGTAGATCTTTGGTCCATTTCCATTTTAGTTTAGTATATGATGAAAGAGGTATCTAGATTCAATTTTAGGCATGTGAAAACTTAGCTTTCCCAGCACCATTTATTGAAGAGGCCATCTTCTTCCAGTGAAGGTGTTGCAGAATCTTATTTCTCATCTTCGAAAGAAAGTTTTGCCAGATATGTTAATTTGGGTTGTGAGTTGTTTGCTTAGGGCTTGAAATACTTCAAGCACTTCTGGTATTTAGAGTTTTTGTTGAGAAGTCTGCTATAATTCTAATTGGTTTGCCCTTATATGTGATTTTTTAATTTTTCTCTGCAACTTTTAAAGTCCTATTCTTTTGCTGGACATCTGGCACTTTAAGGGGTACAGAGTTTTTTCATCATGGTTGGTGTTTTGTAAGCCTCACTTATATGTTGAATTCCTTTCACTTATTTGAGAAGTTTTCTATTATGACTTCTCTAAATAAATTTGTTATTCATTCTGTGCTATCTTCTAGTTTCTAATTCCAGTTAGCCTTTTGTTGGTCTTGGTGTTGTCTAGTAAGTTGTTGGACGAATTTCTGTTATCATTTTTAAGACTTCTCAGTAATTCACCATAATTTACTATTTCCTCCTCGATTTCAGAAACCTTGTCTTCACATTGGTCACTTCTATACAATTTATGATCATTTTTGTACAGTTTTTAAAAATCTGGTATTTCTGCCTGATTTTTTTTTGCGGTTTCTACATCTTTGAAGGATTTGTGTTCCATGTTTTGAACCATTTTTGTCGGCTCTAGGTTTTCAAATTTGTTTCTTTCATACTCATATCGGTCATTTTCAATGATAACTTCATGAACTTTTGGTTCATGTCTTTTTTGAACTTAGTTCTTTTATCACTTCATCAATTTGTAAAGCTCTGTTAACTAGTGTTTGCTTTCCTCTCCATTGGTGCCTTCTTTTTGCTTTGGGAGAACTGAGAAAGTTTAAAAGATTTTTGTTGCCTTATTTCCCATATTTTTGTGTGTATGTACACAAACACGAACACACACGCCGCACACATTTTGTGCTGAGGGCTGAGATCAAGAAAAGTGAGTTGAATTTGTAGTTAATATGAAGAGCATTTTAGTTGGAATTCTCTTGCAGTGTGTTTGCAACTTTATTTGTCCAGATATTTCTCATCCCTTCTGCAAATTAAAATAGCACCCTGCCACTGTGTTTGAGGACAGAATTCTATTGGTTACAACAGTATCAATGGATCTGATTAAATATTACTTATATGAGTTAAACCTTGCATTACAGTTTTTCCCTTTATTGATAAACCTTCCCAGTCTCTATTTTGTTATTAGTGGCTAGTCTGTGATATGGAAGGATAAGGGAGAGGAAGAGGTGGGAGGATGGGCAAAAGAGAAGTGTAAGTAGGATGAGCAGTATACAGGAGAAATAAGGGAAAAGAAAATAGATCCAGGGTTAGAGTCTGTTAGAGGTCTTTAATAGTTGGAATGAAGGGTTAATGTGGAGAGTTTTAAGAAGATACTTATTGGGGCAGAGCTGGGATGTAGAAAGAGGGGGTTGTAATTAGGAATTAAGGAACTCTGCAAGGTTGTCAGAACTGGTGATTTATTTGTGCATCTATAAGGTGGAGAAGAAGCAAGGGAGGACAAGGGCACTAAGTGAAACAGGACGGAACAAAAGGAATAGAATAGATAGGACAGGTTAATATGAGGTAAGATAGGAATGTCTAAGAGTGAAATTTAGGGAAAAAAATGAAAGAATTTGAAAAGTGGGAGAAACAAGTAACCAATAAGAAAATAGTTTGCTACAGATGCCAGAGTTAAAGAAAAGGAGTAGGGAGATGAAAAGAGAGAGAACATACCAATTAAATCTAAGAAAAAAGAAAAAAAACTGCAGGACCCGTCTCCAGCACTCCAACAATAAACTCCTTCATGATCACTATGCTGTCAAGCAAAAAATCCACAGAATTCCTTTCTTATCTTAGTTGCAGTCTGGTTGCAGGAGGCCACACATGGTCTCCACAGACAGGCATGCCCTCCGGTGGCTTGGGTGGTGTGCTGGCATGCAATGTAGAAGCAGAGCAGACCTAACGTGGACGAGTACTGGTGCCATGACACAGCGGGAAAGCAGACACGTGGGGCTGGTGCCAAGTGGATCAGGCACACTTTCCTGAGACTCAGTGGACAAGCAAGTTCTCAAGGCAGGTGCCAGGAGCTGTGTGCATACACTGGAGACCCAGCAGCCAACTTGACTCCAAGGGATCGACTAGGGTGCTGTTTGCCTGTTTATCCTCTCTCTCTGGCTAGAGTTAGGGGCTGGGCAGGGGGGACAGGTCCCTTGCCCTGGAAAAAGCTACAGAGCAGAACACAGGAATGCAAACTTCCCCAGTGTTTGGATGGGGGCTACCTGGGGATGGGCCAGTGTACACAAAGTCTGTCCCAGGAGTCTGGCCTCTGCAGCACTCGTTCGATCCCTCTGTCTGTAACACCTTCAAAACGGCTGCTTCCCAGAGAAGCAGGGCTGGGGTACCAGCCATGGCAGTACCGCTTACCCCTTTCAGCTGTTCATTTGTTTGGTTTGAGCTACATATATTCTCTCTCCTATTAATATTTTCCATTTCAGGGTGAAATCCCCTCCCCTTGTTCAGAATATCTTCTTTCTCAGTGATTCTTCTTCGAGGTGATGATTCCTCTAGTCAGCCGTGTTGGATCTCTTCCAATAGTTTTGATAACCACAGACAATTCTAGTGTAAATCAAGTAGTATAATTATCTTTACATGGTCATTTTCCAACTCCAGCAGTTCTACATTTGTCATTTAGGAACTTTCCCCTTCCGCTGTCGTATTCATCTACTTATTTACTTTTATTGATGTAAGCCCATGGATTATTTTTATAATTTGTATATACCATTATTTACTGGCCAGTGGGAGCTTGCCCAAAGTTGGCACCCATTTCCTTTTATTCTTCTGCCGTTACTAACTTTCTGACAAAATAAAATGTTGCAAGTTCATGTTGTATTTTCCCTGAACCACTTCTCCAAAGCTCTGGCTTCCTTTTAGCATAGAATTATTTAGAAACCAAGGAGTTAAGTAAGTTCACTGTTACAGGAGAAGTTGCTTTTAGGCCATATTGGCAGACAAAGCGGGAACATACATACGTACATGCTCATATGCCATTACACGTTTCTACACGTAAATATAAATCTGTATACACATGTACACATGCATATATATTTATCTGTATAGAAACAGTTATGACTTCCAATTCAAATCCAACATCACAGGCTCCATTCTAGCCTTCCCTCTTTTCCATATATAGCCACTTCAACAATTAAAAAAACTGGCTTATTTTCTATACACTTGCTCACTGTTTTAATCCTAAAATGGACATAGTTTCAAAACTGCCAAATCATACTACAGTATTATTAAAAAAACAGCCTATAAATTAGGGTTATTTGTTTATAGTTTTGTTTATCTCAAATTTGAGAGTATACACTATGGTCAAAGGATAGTTGAATTACTTATCTTTCCCTTTTCAGTGTGGCTATGCCATTTATTTGCCATACAGTTAGATTCATTTGACTCATTTAAGGGGGTTGTTCCTATTTTTATTGATTTTCTGATTTCAGTTTTGCAAGTATCTAAAACATCAGCATGGTAATACTGTCTGATATTCTGAGCTGATGTCATACACTGCTGCCAGGGTTTTCTTTCTTCTAGAGGTTGCACTGAATTTTGACTGACTTCCCATAAGGTCTGAATGAACCTTGCTTTAAAAGTGTGGCATGCATCCATCACCAACCAGGCCCAGGTTTTTTCTGAGAATTGCTGAAAGAAGAACAAAATGAAATGGGTGGATTCTATTCTAGCAGCCCCATCGATCATTACATGTAAAGTAGTTTTTCTCAAACTATGCTCCAAAAGAGATGCCACAAGTAAAAGTGGGGAAGACCTAGCAGACAGAACTACCCATCTTCAATCAAAGCTGATTAATTTGAGATCAGGGATGTAGCTCAATGGCAGAGTGCTTGGCCTAGCATTTGTGAAGACACAGGCTTAATCTCTAATATCCTCAAAAAAAAAATCTTTGTTTTCTTTTCTTTTTTTTTTTTTTTTTTTAGTCTTTTTGACAGAGTTTCACTATGGAGTTTAGGCTGGCCTCAAACTCACTATGTGGGGTAGACTGGTCTCAAACTCACAGCAATCCCCCTCCATCAGCCTCCTGCGTATTGGGATTAAAGGCTGTGCCACCATCCTCAAAAAACACATGTGGTGTTTTTATTACTGTAATGTATTAGGCTTCAGCCTAAGATTTTGTTCATTCAACAAATATTTAACGAGTGCCCATGTTACACTAGGCTGTGTTACAGGTGCTTGGAACACCTCAGCAAACAAAGCATTCTAGTTACAGGGGAAAAAAACTATCAAGCCAAGTAAATAATATAGCTTGTTAAAAGGTAAGTTACAAAAAAAAAACAAAACTGAGCAAGATAGGTTTTAAAGTACAAGGGTCTGGAAGAAGGAACATACTTTGTAGTAGTAGGGTACTCAGGTTAGGTCTATTTTGAAAAGAAGGCTTGCTTTTGTACAAATTAAGTTTGAAAGCCACTGGAAAGAAGCATAACTGAACAGTTTTCCAGTTGCTAACTCTGTATCCACAGGTCCAGAGAGAGATCACTGGAAAGAAAGACTAAAGCATATCCCTTCCTTCTTTCAAATAATCTTAAGCCAAACTTGGGGATGTCTGGTTGATTTTTCTCAATCTAGATCCTTCGGCTTTGTGATAGAACATTTCTTTTACACTCTGGTAAACAAAAAACAATGATTAAAAAGCAGGGTGTGTATATGTTCATCAATCTCAATTTCAGAAATACTAATTTTAATTTTTCTTCAAACTATTATTGTAGGAAATTGGTATAGGCAACATCAGAACTGATAACCAAATATTCTTTTAGATCTTTAAACTATATTAACCTTTATCCTATCCAAATCACACTGTCCTTTAAATTTACAATTAACAAAAGATTAAGATGTTTAATATTTCTCAATTGTGCTGTCATATCACTCAAATCCCTACTAAGTGTTTGAACCCAAGTACTAAACTTTATTATAATAATCACAGGTCATCCCTTTACTGTATGCCAGATATTGTTTCAAAAGTCAAACACCATACATATTACTTCTTTAATAACTCACAACAATCCCTATTTTACAGATGAACAGGTAGTGATATGGAGAGGTTAACTTACTCAAGATTATATCGCTTCTAAGTAGCAAAGCTAGGATTAAATTGCAGATAGTGTGTGCCATCAACTATACATATTAAACTAATTTTCAAAAATTCCTGGTCAGGTGTGATGGTACATAACTGTAATCCCAGCATTTGAGAGGCTGAGGCAGGAGGATCGCTGTGAGTTTGAGGTCAGCCTAGGCTACATAGAGTTCGAGGCCAGCCTGAACTATACAACAAGACCTTATCTCAAAAAAAAAATTCTTTACATATACTTATTAAATACCATCTTGCTAGCTTTAGTCAATTCAGTCTACAGAGGAAAAATTCAGACTTCAATTCTGTCATCTAATACATATGCTATTTTTTAAAACTTAAATTGAATAATCAGCATACCATGAAGGGGTTCCAACTGTTAATAAAAAAATGTACTGGGCATGGTGGTGCATACCGATAGCCCCAGCCACTTCAGGGGCTGAGGTGGAAGGATTACTTGAGCCCAAGAGTTTGAGATCACCCTGGGCAACATAGGAAGACCTCATCTCAAAGAGAAAAAAATAAGAGTGTGAGCAGAAATACTAGCACATCAAATCTACATGTATAAAAAGAATTACACACTATGATCAAATATTTATTTCAGCTATCCAACGTTGTTCAACATCCAGAAATCAATCAATGAGCTGGGTTTGGTGGTGTGTATCTATAACTCCAGTAACTTGAGATGCTTAGGCAGAAGGATTGTAAGTTTTTGAAAGCTTGGGCATCTCAGAAAGACCCTTTCACAGAATAAAATTTGAAAAGGTATTAGCTTGGTACTAGAATACTTGTCTAGCACGACTGAGGCCCTGGATTCAATCCCCAGTATAGTTT
>RJWT010045991.1:0-11532 GCA_004365215.1 Cuniculus paca | reverse complement strand
TTGTTTTGTATGTTCATACAATCTGTCTTTTATGCTACAGTATCTTATGTTACGTTGCGGCATTACATTAGTTTGACTCACAAATTATGATTTCCAATTCTTGTTTGACCCATACTTAAACTACTTCAACCTCGCATGCCTCAATTTTGTCACCCGTAAGACGTTAACAATAATTTCATCATGTAAAGTTGTAAGGCCCATTTTAAGATATTCATATACACTAAGCCCTCTGAACATCTTACAAAATAGTAAGCATGTTTTTATTTTTTATTTTTTTTGCGGCACCGGGCATTGAACTCATAACCTTGCGCTTGTCAGGCAGGTGCTTAGACTGCTGAGCTAGATCCCCGGCCCTAGTAAGCATATTTTTAACAACACTTACATTTCTTATTAAATATAATGACCATTTTTAAATATTTAAGGGAATTTTGTTATTTATTGTAAAAATGATCAATATAATTAATATTAACTGATATTACAGTTTTGTAGTTTTCTCTTTTCCATTTGTGATTCAAGGACTCTATAGAGTCTCCACAGTTTTCCCATTCTCTTGCAGAGCGATAGGTCTCAGACAGTGTCTGTAAGCATCACAGCTGCACGATTTCTCATTGTGAAGTTTAAATCAGGTGATTCACAGGAGGCGCTTCAAACTGTGGTGACCCATTCAAAGCTTGAAACAAATGTAAACTGGGATTATTCATCATCTAGACTCCATAAATTCTGAGGTATCCCAAAACAAAGAAGACTACACAGAACCAGAATGTTGGTTATCTTAGCCAGTGGCTCTCAGTGAGCTGAAGATTTAAAATTCTAAGTACCAAGGCTACTCATAAAGGCAATCACAACAGACTCGGGGCAAAGAATCTGGATTTCAGCATTTCTAATGGTCCCCGGGTGGTTCCTATGTAGAAATTTTATCTCACTGTGCTAAGCGAAGAGGTAAGTAATCTCCATGTGTCTCCACAATTATGAATTATCATCTGCCCAGAACAGTAGCAACATTTTCCTTTAAAGCAGTGATTCTCAAAGTATAGTCCCCAGACCAGCAGCATTGGCATCACTTGGGAATTTTCCAACAAAACAAAACAAAACCCTACAAAGTCTTTAACCCACAGAGTCAAAAACTCTGGGACCTTACCTATCTTGGTCTTCTAATAGACAGACCTTCTGAAGTACACAAAATTATTAAAATTACTGCTTTAAAGAAGCATATCTGTGTTTTGTTAATGATAAAGAATTCTTAAATGACAGTTTTTTAAAATTCAAGGATGAGAGAGAGCCAGAAAATATGAATATTACTTGGAACACAGCACAAAATTTACCTTCTTCAAATGATTGACAAACAGAATCTTGAAACCTCCACCTCACATCACCTACCAAGGCAGCAGTCACACTGCTGAAAACAGTAGTTTCAATTGTCAAAATGTCTTTCCTCGTGCTTATGGCAAACTCACCTGGCCCCACTGTTGGCCCACTTGGGGTCTCAAAGGAGATTTTCAAGGGTGGGGTCCCTAGGTTAAAGAACGCATGTGTGCAAGACATCAGCAACAACAGTAGGCAGCATGGATCAGAACTGAGTGCAAGATCCACCTGCATCTTTACTGTATAATTCTTATACATATTGTTATCACCTATTTATGTTCTTACATTCTAGCCTCATCAGCGCATGCATAGTTGTCCACTGCTACTTCATGGTTATATAATTATGCTTCATTGCGCACCTGCACTGACAATGGGTTGTGTCCTCAGGGCTGTCCGGAAGTGCCCTTACAGGCCCCTAACTGACTCAGTTTGAGTAGTTTCCCACACCCATACTCTAACTGTTTGGGAGCTGAAGGTGTGGTAAATAAAATAAGACTTTCTTCTTCTCTGATCTTTTAATTCTACAAACTCCGAGTCTTCCTTTCACAAGCACTCTTTAAAAACCACTCTCAGTACATTTTTATAGATATAAGGGCTCATAAGTACTTCTCTAAACCGTCTTCCTATTATCTTTCTCTTAAATAAGATTTCATGCCCCAAAGGTATGCCTAGGCCACATCAGTGGGCTGGTCTCTCACAAGGGGCTCCTGACTGCATATTTTCCCTGCTTTTGTGACCTCCTATCTATGCCTGTTTTGTGAGTAATATCCACCTCTGTTTTCCTTCATGCTCTGCTTTCATTTTGCATTGCCAAATCTCATCAAATCCTACTGACTATCATCTCATTTATCAGCAATTTAACAATTTTACTGTGTCAGAAGAGAAACTTTAAACTACAACAAAAACTTTTTAATCTGATCACAATTCAGAAATTCAAAGTCTTTTTTCTCCAAAATGGTAGCTATAATCTGAATAACAGAGGTGGATGCTTTTCACTCTCCTTTTCCACTCCTTCCCAAATTTCCAAACTAGCTCTTATGGGCTTCTAATGACCTGGTACATCAGCTACAACAACCTCTCCTCTCAGTATAACCTCTAACTCTTGCTATCTCTTCTTACTTAATTGTTCTCAACCACAATTAGTCGCACAACATGGACAGACACTCTTAAAGCTTGCCATGAGGTTCTAATGTGCAGCAAAATGAGAAGCAAGGGCCTAGAGACAGCCACCTGCTCCAACTGCCTGGCGCTTTGCTGCCCTCTGCTGGTTTCTCAACAGAGCTTTGTGTCCTACAGGCTCAGCCCTCTGAAAGCTGCGAAGGAGCCTTAAAGTGGAAAGAAAAAGAGGTTGCTTGCATCCAAGACATATAATAGACTTGAAATCTTCTCGTTTACTTCCTTTTTGTTTGTTTTTTTCGCCTGAAACAGTATCTATGTAGGAAATTCAGCCTACTTTTTCTAGCCAGATGCCTATTTTCCTGGCCGAGTAAGGTATTGACCACTTAAGTGAGTCAGGAAAGAGAAGAAATGACACCTGTTCCAAAACATCCCCTATCACGAGGGTCAAAGACATGTTTTGTGGTATATAGGGATTTTTCTGAACTGACAGTGCTGGAGTAATACAGTCTTAATGTGTCCAAGGATTTCTTTTTCTACATTTTAACTGTATGTTATGCTATGCTTTATCACAGTAATACAAATACTTGATTTTTTAGTTTTGAATATATTTGTCACAATTGTAGGTGACTTATCTCTCGCCTCTCAACAACCTTTTGCCCTTATTTTAAAGATAAAGAAGATGTCTCAGAAGAACCGATATGGCTCAGGAAACATAGGGAGTAGGTATTACGCCTGGACTGTGTCTTCCTCAAAATGCGTATATTAAAATCCTAACCCTCAGTACCTCAGAATGAGGCTATATTTGGTAATAGGTTCTTTTAAAGAGGTAATTAAAGTGAAATAAGGTCAGTATGATGGTCCCAATCTAATATGATGGGTGTTCTTGAGAGAGAGAGAGAGAGAAGAGGAAGTCTGGACACAGACATGCACACAGGGAAAATGATGGGAAGACACATGGAGAAGGCAGCCATCTCACAAGTTAAGGGAAGAGGGTAAGGATAGACCCTTGCTGAGGGGTCTCAAAGGAATAGCGCTGTCTACACCGTGATCTTGAATTTCTCGCCTCCAGAGCTATGAAAAAATAAATTTCTATTTTTAAAGTCACACCATCAGCATTATTTTGTTAAATAAGTTTCTCTTATTTACATCACTCAGTCTGTGGTATTTTGTAATGGCACCCTAGTAAACAAATACAAAGACAAAACCAGGATTTGAACTCAGGGCTGACTAATATAAAGCATTTGCTTACTCAAGCACAAGCCTTAATCCTTGAAGTTATCATAAAGCATTACCACAGATAAGCATAAAACTAAAATATTATTTTCATCCACAGCATTGTGCCCTTATTTTCACCTTTCATATAATTACTTTCTGTACTTTAATGGCCCAAAATAGCCTACCTTCAGTGAAATTATATCTATAAAGTACCTCTCTATGTAACTGTGTATACATATATATTTTTTTAAATGCTGGTTTTTTCCATCTTTGGCCTTGGCATAAAATTCCTTTGCAGTGTTTGAACTTCAGCACCTTCAGGTCCAATTCAGTCTAAATTTGAATTCATTCATCTGCCTAAGATCACAAGCGTGCCCTATTTTCACTCTGTTGTCTGATTTGACTTTCATGGTTACATTTTCATTAGTTCTCCCCTATTCATGAGAATTCTGAATAACCACATATTTTTCATATTAAAAAAAACAACCATATTCTTTTTTCCAGTAAACAACTAGATCATTCAAATTGTCTCTTTTGGCTAAGCCTTGTGACTAGTTAATGATCTCACAAGTTCCAAAAAGGCTTAATTTATTAAAAACTTGAATTTTTCTCCTTTTTATGTAATAGGCTGCTCACTGTTTTCCAACCTGAGGGGTCAAGAAACTGCCCATCCTTGATCATTTTTACCTTTGTGAATGGAATGACAACAACATATTTTGTATCCCACTTCCTTCTTCTACTTGCCCCTACTTTGGTTACTCATTTGTTTTAAAGCATTTATGTTAATACATTTTTGGTATTTTGAGGCCACAAGGCAGGATTTACAGATCATATGCCTGTTGCAACATAAGGGTAAAAAAGAAAAATGAACCACATAAGTTTCTTGGGGTTGCACAGCCTACCTGAGGTTTTCCTATGACTCAGAAAATTGAGACTGTCTGTGTGAATCACATAGTCAGGACAACCACAGGAATAATCTCACTCCTCAACTGTTCACAATAAACATCTGTATACAGGCTCTTCATTTGCACAACCAAGCAGGTTTTTCTGAAGACTTTCTGAATAAGTGGGTTTCTGGGGTTGTTTTGGAGACACAGACCAAGTCCCACATGCCTGTGGGATGAGAATGCTCATCTTTCAGAAAAGAAGTTTTAATGTACTCCCTTGTGGACTCCTTGGTGCATAAATCATGCTTCTTACTTGGAAAAATAAAAAAGCAGAAAGTGACTGTGGATAACATAAGCAGAAACATAACTTATTGAAAATATAGATTCTTTCAGAATTTCCATGAAAGCCAGGGAATTGGAGGTTGGGCTGAGAAGACAACAGAAAACAAGGGAAGAAAGAGAGCAGCCACATTACAACTTGGAGTGGGCCAGAGGTGACAGTGCTTTCATATTCACTAAAGACCAAAGACACAATGACTTTTAAAACCCAGATGCTCCTTGGTGCAAAATTTACTTCTTTAGTTATAGCTTCTTTCCATCTCTGCCACTAGCTTCAAATCAAATCCAGGCCAAGCAAGTAAGACTGGCCAAACCTAAGCCAAGCACCTGCTTCTCAGCTGTCAATTGTGCTAGATAATTAAGCACTTAGCATTTTAAAATTCTTTTAAAGCAGAAGTAGCAGAAATAGTTTTTTCCCTTTCACGAGTCATAAAAATGGAGACTTCTACAACATAGGACCAGGGGTTTGGATTCTGGGCAGCAAACAGAAAGTGCAAATATGCTCTGCAGTCCACCCCTTTAGCTCTCCAATATTCTATTCGTGAAACTGTTCCTAGCTGATATAATACCCCCACACAATCTGAACATCCTTGATCCAAAAATCCAAAACCAAAAGTACTTTAAAATGAGAACTTTTTTGGTGTGCCAACGCAACACTCAAAAAAATTTGGATTTTGAAGCATTTTGTATTTCAGATTAGGGATGTTCCACAAGTAAGGTCTGTCTGGATATTCAGAATAAAATATCTGAAATTTGAAAACATCCTGGTCTCAAGAATTTCAAGTAAGGAATGTCCAACCTGTATTTCTAAAATTTCACTCTTGCCAAATGAAAAAAACTTAAAATCTCATTAGTTAATGAATCTGTATCTAGTTCAGGATCTCAGGGTGATGTTGATTCTTCTGATTTTGTCATGATCCTTTCTATTCACTTTTGGACTCAATTAGGTAGTTAATCATTTCCAAACTATGCTACACAACACAATAGAACACAGCAAAAGATTAAGTTGGTGAATCATACAAATTTAAAATTTAGCCTAAATAAATATGTACACATAACTGAAAAAAAAAAAAGAACTGGGTAGAAACTATAGGGTTACAGTACTCACTTTTAAAACTAGTCATTTAGACATAAATGATGCTTTGATACTTATGACTCCTATCTGTGGGTTTCCATTGTAATTATTATGACCCTAGATGATCAAGGTTCTTTAAATGGTAAAATGGCCTGACCTCCATTATGAGAGCTTTGAGTATTATAAGGAATACTCTCAAATAGTATACTTGCTATTCCCTACCCCCATTGTACAATATCCACCCCATTTCTCCTTGATAGCCAGTATGGTTTATCAAAGATAACACTGTAACTATTTTGGTCTGTTCATCCAAAGGCAGTAGGAGCCCCAAACAGCCTGGTGGTTGTCTCTGTTTACAATTCAAGGAAAGCATTTTTGTATAGAAGCAGTCACTTCTAGAGTACTACAACATTAAAGGCAGCCCCTCCTAGAGTCAGGAAAAGAAAGCATGTTTATTTCCAACTGATTCATTAGGAAAACAGTGATGGGTGAACCCTTATAATTTCTTTTTGAACTCTTATGTAGGCTATGAAAAAAACATCAAGCTGCATCTGATATAGGTCATTCATTCAGAATATACATACATCTTATAACCAGCATTCAAATTTTGTGATTTGAATCTACCATTGCAAAGTTTTCAATAAGCCATTCTGTCATTCAATTAAGGGTACATTTTCCACAGAGGAAAAAGAGCACATGATCAAACCAGTGAATCATAAGGGTCCATTGCTTTATCTTACTGTAAGTCAACTCATTTGGAATTTCAGCCTCAGGGTGGTATTCAGGCTTTCAGGAAGTCCAAGGAGAGTACAAATATAGCAGGAGGAAAGGTAAGTCTAAATCCATGATGAGTATCTTTCTATCCATGGCCAAAGGGCTTAATAGCAGAAAATACAACACATAAAATCTACAGTGAAAGACTAAAGTCAACTCTTGGATAGACATTCTTGAATCTGTGGAAGTAACAAGTCAGCTTTGAAATAAAAATTAAAAATGTATAACTTCAGACCAAAGGAATCTAAGGCCTGGGGCTTTGGAAAGTGCTTAAAATAATATACGTATTGTTTCTTTTCATGTTTTCATGTAGGACTTAGAAACTACATGTAACTGATATTTTATTCATTTAACAAATATTTTTGGATTGTAAAACACATGTCAAATTTGTGAGTGGAGGGGGTACAAAAAGTGATTTGGTGTTAGGGAAAAAATATGTGGGAAATTTACATATAACTGATACCGGAGTGGGTATATGGAATGAGACAGCCTAGAGTACAGAAATCAATAAGAAGAGTAGACGTTTTTGTTCTTGAGAACAAGAAATTCAACATTTAACAAGATTAATAGACCTCTGTAATCTTTCATGTCCCTAGGAAACATCTAAATTAAATATAACAAATGAAACCTCAGTTCTAAACCTGGATAATGTCATACATTATGGAAAAATTAAAAATGAGGTTAAATGATATCCATTGAAGAAGTGTGGCACACAGAAAAATGAAGGCTGAAACAATTCTAGGTGTCTCCAGTTCTGTTATGGTTGACACATGGTGTCGACTTGAGAAGTTTAGAAGTTTAATTAAGAGACTCGGCAGGGAGCCAGGATCCTTACTTTGTAAATATCCTCATCTGGTACAAGAGGAGGGCACAGAGATTTTGTGAGTGCTACACTCGCCCTGGAGGCGGGGTGGGAGGGTGGCCTGTGTACAATATAGGGGAGGGAAGGAGGCCTGCTTTTCTCTCTTTTGCCCTTTTGCTCTTGTTGCTTGCAGCCGCCATGAACAGCTGTCCTTCAGCCACGCCACCCTACCTTGGAGCCAGCTGAGTATGGACCAAAACCTCCAAAAACTGTAAGCTAAATAAACCTTTCCTTGCTTCACTTTGGGAGTCAGGTATTTTGTCTCAACAATGAGAAAAAAGTAACCAAGACAAATACCATACATGGAAATATCAGTCTGTTTTGATTTATTTACAGTAATATTCTTCCAAAATTGGTGCACTTCATCCACTTAGTAGAAACATGTAAGAATTTCTGACCAGATAGTCTCCAGTTCCATAGACAGGAGGGAGATGGTAGAGGGGAAGCTTAAAGGGAAGGTGCGTCTCACCTTTCAGTGTGGAGAAAAGAAGGCAAGCACAGCTATAAGTATGTACACACACATATCACACTAGGGTAGGGAAGTAAGTGATGGCATATGATAGGCAGTAAGTCCTGATGTACAAGGTGGGTATTGTTTAATTTAGGAGCACATGGGTTAGGAGAAAATTTTGTACTTTATTAAATGATAGAAATGAGACAAGAAGCTGGAAGAGAACAAATAAGTGAATACAGAGGTGACATCAAGGTTTCTGTTCAAGTAAATGGACATGAGTTTTTAAATAGAATTACTTTATGCAAATTTAAAGCTACCTCAATAACATTAGCAGTACATTAACTTATGGTGGTTGTCACTCAACCAATAAATGATTTAAATTACTTTAAAAGTAAGGATTTGCAGTCAGGTAGACAAAATTTTAGTCAGAGCTGAAATTTTATTCAGAGCCAGTGGCTTTCAGTGATGCAGATATGCCTCAGTTTCTCCCCACTGAACAAAAGCAATCAATTTCGTGGGAAAAAAATTTGTGACAAACTAAAATTGCCATTAATAATTTTCTACCTTCTGTCCACACCTCCCACTCAACTCCAGAATTTACTCCAAATTCTTCATTTCCCACCCAGTACAACCCTTGTCAGTTCAGAACAAGGGCTAGCCATAGGCTATAAAGTATAGGAACGCCTCTCATTTACAGAGCCATAGTGATTGCCAATCAAGGGCCAGTGTAGCAGGGTCTGTCAAGACAGCCTGCATGACTTACATTCACCAGCAGGGGACATCTTGCTGTCTACAGGGAAAATTAGGCAAAGTTAATTTCGGAAAGATTTTTGTTAGTGCTTCTTGTCCCCAAAATGAAATCAAGACTAAAATAAATGTATGATGTGCATGAATGTGACAGATAAGTAAGTAAAATACCTAGTTTTGTACATCTTTATACTAACCCACACTGACTTCCTCCTATGGACCTGAATATTGTTCTAGACAATTGCCTTCTTCTAAAGAAATGTTACTGGTTCCTAAAGAAAAGATTTTTTCCACGCTGTCAAAACTGCCCATTTTGTAAAATTCGCTGTAGGCAGAGAATGCATTGATAAACCCATCGTCTTGGTTATTCAAGTTCTGTTTTGAAAATGTTAAATAAAAATTCCATTTTTAGAAAAGCACTTCTTCAAGGAGCTTTAGAGTAAATTGTTAAATTTTATCGGTACAATGTGTTTTCCTACATGTTTTTCTAGCCAGTCTCTCCATTAGTGAAATCAACTTGAGTCCATGACAAAATATTTCAGTGAGATGGCGGAATTTTATTACTGGCTAATGAAACTAAATTCTTGATTCATCTATTTGCTTTGTCCAAGGGCATCCAAAGAAATGGGATTTCAGAAAAATTAACATGCTTTGTTCTTTTTATTAAATCAACTCTGAGAGATTAGCCAAAAGAATTGTAGAAAAGAAGTGTAGCTATATACTTTAAATCCTTCTGGGTCACCAGAAGAATTTAAATTCTCCCTTTCATCTCTCTCCATCTCTAGCTCAAGTTTTCTTGATTTCTGGATGACTAAAATTGCCTCAGGAGAAGCACTGTCCGTGCTCTACACAATGCCCTCGTATCTTTATACAGGCTTTGTGAGCTCACTTTCAGTTTTTCTGTGCTTTTTTTCTTACAACTTGCACTTGTGAACTATCTTGCTATCTTCAAAGAACTGCCTTCACCTGGCCCCTACTCATGCCTCTCTGTCTGTCGGGAAATGTGAAGTTCCAGCTCTTTATTTGTAGATGAAACAACACCACTGGCCAAAGGCAGTTCTCTGAAGACTGGACTCATGTTTGTCTTTCTCCCTTTCCCTGTACTGAATCTCGCGCTTCCGGGCAGCTTTCCTTGGGAGCACTTCCTTCATAAATCACTTATATAAAAACCCTCACATCAGAAGGTCCAGTCTGCTAGTCTGTTTTTGACGTTGGTTCATTCCCACCTTGTCCAGGATGTGCCATTGTTCCCAGGGGATGAACATCCTGATACCCTTTTATGATGCATGTGTTTCTTTATGATTATGCTTTGCCTGTTGCCTCATGCCTCCCCACCCCCACTTTACTCCCATTGAACTCGGCTCAGTTCCTTGAAAATCCCCCCCCCAGTTCCTTTTCCTAAAACAATCTTATCTTTGGCTTCCTCTTCAATTGGATTACTCCTTTTCCTCTTCGAGACTCTTGTCCTGTTGGAAAGCTGTTTCCTGCCTACCTCAGATTGTTGTCAGCTGCTCACACAACACCACGGGGTTTACAGTGCTTCATTCCTGATCCTGCTCGACTGTCTGCCTTTTTGCCAGCGTGTAAACTTCGTGTATCAACGGGCGGTGAATATACCCTCGGAACCTAGCATAGTGCATGGCACAAGGGAAGAGGAGTTTTTTGTAGAATTAGCTCACGGCCTGAAGTGACAGATTAAAAAGGCAGGTCATCTTCATACTTGCATGGAAAGCTGATCTGCAGTGGATGCTCAGAGCGTAACAGGATAGAGGAGGCTTTGCTGAGCAGTCTCCTCTCATGAAAAACATTATGTGTGATTAGAACAAATACTTGGATAAGTGGCTTTGGTGAACTAAATTCTGAGATTTTAAAATGTCAGATTCCATTGTGATGACTGGTAGGCCTTGCTTTTCTTCTTTTTCTGAGTTTAAAGTGCAAATTTGAGGCCAGAGCTGAATTGCTGGGGCAGTAGAAGATACAAAGAGGTTAGTCACAGGGTCTCTTCTTCGCCTCCTTTTATACTTGTAATGTTTAATAAAAGTTGAACAAACAAAGAGTTCAGTCTGATATTTTGCAACCAACATTATCTGCTTGTCCAGGGATCTTACCTATCTCCTTTTACACTTGAATTAGTGAGTGTATTTTTTTCCCTAAAATGAAATAGAAAAGCATTTTCTATAAAGAACTCTACCACAGTCCTCACTGTAACTCAGCTCCTTGGTTCTCTTTTTTTTTTTTAATGCTGGTGTCTCCATCAAAATGATGATCAATGATGACATAACTATTGCAAAACTAACAAAGAATTTTTATCAGAGAGAAAAAGGAATGATTCAATAATAGAGACACACTGGTAACTTCCATTTAGTGTTACGCACTACAATGAGCTATAGTCTTAATTTTAAAATCCTTCCTTGCTCAGTGAAAAGATAGAACTTATCAAAAATCACCAAGAGGTTATTCAAATGTTTTATATAGAAACTGACCATTTTAGTTTTAGCTTAACTTTACTTAGACTTTATTTAGTGTTGGGAGCTGCTGCGAGAGTGATCAATCATTCACACGTGTGGAGCCTAAAGCACAAGTGCCTGAACAGGAGTGCCCCGAGGGCACAGAGCATCTGAGAAACACCCTCAGGGTGTGAAGCACTGGAAGTGAACAGGTGTCCAGCCCCAAGAACACAGGAGAACACAGGGCTTAA